>JABSTQ010007729.1:0-56504 GCA_013358835.2 Ixodes persulcatus
GAAGAGAGAGAAGAGACCACGTCATGGACGAGGAAGAATGCGGAGTATGCGGCGGCACCAGCGGGAGCCCCGACTGAGGACGTCAAGAAGGACAACGCCCCTGGCACCGTCCCCGTAGGGGAGAGTGCCTCGCCGTCAAAGCCGCCGGCTACAGCGGCTCCGGCCACCCCTCTTGAAGTCGAGCTCCAGTCGGAAACCTCAACGGGGAGCGACGTGGCTGGAGCGGCCCCAGTTTCTGATGAGTTCACCACCGTGCCAGAGATGGACGTCGAAGCGGGCTCAGCGAAGCGCCCGCTCGAAGACGTCGGGGACACGACCGGGCAAGAACTACAGCTGCGCCGGCCCGAGCGCAAGTGGAAGATGGTCGCCGGCTGGAACGGCGTAGAGGGCAAGCAACGGTCGGCACCAGCGCAGGACAGCGACAAGCTACCGAAGCGGCTCAACGTGTGATAGGACTGGCCTGTGCGATAGCGACAGCTGGGGGTAAGCGCCATTTCGCTTGGTCCGGTCCTCGCTAACCCATGGTCTCCTTAGAACATCCTGTACGACTAGCGACCCTCAACGTCCGAGGGCTCGCGGACCGTAGGAGACAGAGGCAGCTCTATCGCCTCGTCGTCGAGCAGGACCTCGACATCATCGCTGTGCAGGAGACCAAGGTGGAGAGTGAGGACCGGACCGAATTTATGGTGCGGCCTTTCATAGATCGCTATAACGTATGCGTTAGTCACGCGGTCGGGACGTCGGCGGGCTGTATGCTGCTCGTACGCCAAAGTCTAGGGGTGACCGTAGAGGAGGTGACCACGTGTACGACGGGTCGTTTTGTTGTGTGCGATTTTTCGTTTTTGGGATATGAATGGAGAATTATTTGTGTGTACGCTCCAAACAAAGTCGAAGAGCGGCGGTTGTTTTTTGATTTTATTCACCAGTACTGTAAAAGTGAACGCCTTCTAATTGTTTTTGGTGATTTTAACTGCGTGTGCTCCGCGGGCGATAAGTCAAGTTCGACGCCCTATCGTGACTCCAGCACCGAGAGCCTTTGTAGTATAATTAACGAGCGCTGCCTAGATGACGTCGGGGAATGTCTGAGAAACGGCCGCGATGTTCTGTTTACACATTTTCAAGGGTCAAGTCATGCCCGTTTAGACCGCGCGTATGTGTCGAGTGAGTTGATTCCTTTATGTTTTGAGTATAGCGTGAGCCCAGTTTCTTTCAGTGACCATTGTTTGGTAAAATTTTTTCTTCGCAGTAAAAATGATTTTGAAAAAGGTGTTTTCCTGGGAGCTATGGAAACTAAACGCGAAGCTCCTGAACGATGAAATTTTCATGAATCAAGTTCAGGCTTCAGTTGAACAAATGACAGCCGGTGACAAATCAGCCGGGTATGGTATTCAATGGGAAATTTTTAAGCAGAATGTCAAGAGAATGGCCACAGAAAGAGCTAGTGCGATTAAAAACGAAGAACAAAAAATGGAAAAGTTACTGCGTTCAAACTTGCAGGCGCTAGTTAAAGAAGAGTGCAGCAGACCGGGGGTCTTTAGGGAGGACATTTTATTTCTTAAAGAAAAACTCGAGCAGCTAGATAAAGAACGTTATCACGGGGCACTTGTGCGGGCAAGGGCCGACAGATTGAGGCAGATTGATAGCGGGGGAGACACCCACTAAGCGAGCTTTAAGCATGGAAAAAAAGTACGCGCGTCGGAATGATATCGCAGAAATTGAAAAAGACGGTACAGTCACAAGCGACAACGCGGAAATCGAGCGAGCATTTTTCGATTATTATAGCGCTTTGTTTTCATCTAACCCCGTAAATGTTGAAAGGTTTAAAAGTGAATTTCTGTCCTTAATGCCTAGACTAGATGATGATACAAAATCAGTTCTAGAAGGTCCTATTACATTCGAGGAAGTCAAGATGGCAATTGAAGCGTTGAACCCGGGGAAATCCCCTGGCCCAGACGGACTAAGTGCGGGTTTTTATAAAGCGTTTAATCATACACTGTCTTCGTTTTTAGCGGAAGTTTTTAACGAAGCCTTCGATCTTAGCTTTCTTCCACCGTCTTTACTAACAGCTCAAACCATCCTCATCCCTAAGACGGAAGACGTAGCTAAACTCAAGCTCGTGACATCGTATCGTCCCATAAGTTTGACCAACGTCGACTACAAAGTTTTGATGAAGGTCCTGGCCAAAAGATTGCAAAACGTTATAACCAAGATAGTTGGACCTCACCAGACGTGTGGGATAAAAGGAAGAACAATTTTTACAAACATTCACACTGCGCGGAGTGTCCTGGAATGCTGCGACGCCATGCATAGCCGCGTGGCCATGCTACAAGTGGATCTCGAGAAGGCCTTTGACCGGGTACCACACGACGTCCTGTTAGCTATTCTCGATCATGTTAACGTAGGAAAAGTCATACGAGAGGGGGTGCGCATGGCGTACAGTGGCTGTACAACTAGGCTAATAGTCAATAAATCTGTAGGGAAACGTATTATGGTACAGCGCTCTGTCCGACAAGGCTGTCCCCTTTCCCCCCTACTTTTTTGTATATACATAGAATATTTTTGTTTGAGCATTCTTAGAAACAGTAAAATAAGCGGTTTTAAGCTCGAGGCATCCGAAGTGCGTGTCCTTGCATACGCGGATGATATCGCGTTGTTTTGTACAAATCAAGAAAGCATCGTTACAGCAGTAAAACAAATCAAGAGTTTTTGTATCACCAGTGGAAGCGCTGTAAATTGGGATAAATGTCTAGGGTTCTGGCATGGAGAGTGGGCGGCAACACCAAGCGTTTATTTGAATGTACAGTGGGTAACCACTCCTGTGAAGTACTTGGGTGTGCCGCTCGAGTATTATCGGGATAGTGAGCCATACTGGCGTAATCAGGTTGTGGAGCTCCGGGACAAAGCTGAAAAATGGAGAGGCAATGGGTTTTCTATTTTTGCGCGGCCACGGTTTGTAATTTGTTTCTTGTTAGCAAGCTCTGGTATGTCTTGCAAGTACTACATTGCTCCAGAGTGAATGTGCAGAAATTGCATCGGGTGTTTGCGGTGTTTATATGGGGCTCTTCATGGGAGCGCACAAGCAGGATGAATTTGTTTCGACGGGTACGTGAGGGAGGACTAGGCTTGGTGCACCTGTATCTGCGGCAAATTGTAAGTCGGTTTATTTTTTTTCGAGACAATAGTGATCCTTTTTTGCGAACTGTGTGCCAAGTTAGACTTGGGCGGGCATTGCCCGAGTTCATTGTTACTTCGTCTTGTGTGCCAGGGGGAATTCATGGGTACTTTAAGGAGATAGTGGCGTCATGCAATTTTTAGCAGCGCGTTTTTCAATCGAATATTTAACCGTGGTGACTCGGAAAAAAATGTATAAAGATGTCGTGGATATCGTTTTACCTGTGCCTATGTACAGAGCCTTGTACTGTAGCGGGTCAGGACAGGATGTTCTAAAGCGGGTAAAAAGGATGCTGGTACCTCCCGGTGCGAAGACTTTTTTTCTTTAAACTTCACACCGGGACACTAACGGTAAAGACCTGGATGGAAGAAAAGGGCCTGTTTGTTCCGTGGGGTACGCATTCTTTTCTTTGTAAAAAGCCGGAGACAGTGGAGCATGTCTTCCTAGAATGTTGGGATGGAGTATTTCTGTGGGATGTCCTCCAGCGGACCCTGAAAAAAGACCTCCCGCTAGACCCTTACGGGATTAGGTTCTTGTCGGTCGACAATGAAGGGGGAGTTCCTTTTGACTGTGTTATGCTCTTGTGTTTGCATAGTATCTGGAGGGCACGAATGGCCGTGCGTAACGCTGATATTGATGTGCGCGAAGCACAAGACTACTTTCGTGAGAGTGTGATTTCTTTTGTAGAGGCCCACAAGGTTCAGCAATGCATGCCTGACTGGTTACCACTCATTGAAGGGCTTGTGACTATGAAAAGATTTTAACCCCCAGATGCTAGCCAAGCTCTGAAGCAGTTTTTACCACTCATTTTGTCCGCGTTCACGGGTATGTCTTATGTATGTCATGTACCAGGCAATAAAGAAAAAAAAAAAAAAGGATCGGTGGCCGAGTGGGCTAGCGCACACCAGCTAGGAGCACGTGGAGCGAAAGCTCGCGCTGCAGAACCCAGGATCCTGGGTTCAATCCCCGCCCCTGCCCGTTTCGATCTGGATGAGAATCGTACCGGCGTGCGGTCGTGTATCACTACTGCGTGATGCACGTTAAATACCCCAGGCTAGCGGTTGTACTGCACTGGCTAAATTGCTGATCTACAGCTGGGAGACTTGTCGCCCCTTGGAGGCATATCAAGTTCTAGGCTGTATAAACATACACACAAAACAATTTTTATTGCGTTTCTTGATGAACTCAGCGGTCCCTGACATCCAGTGACGGCCTTTGGGGCACGCGCCACCGTTTCTTTCCAAAACGTTGCGCATCGCATCGTCCTCCTTTTAGACTTTTTTTTTTCCTCAAACGCTTCTGGCAGCTGGTTAAGTTGTTTCGAAGCGTCGCGGCGTCCTCTGTCCTAACGTTGAAAAGATCAAAATCAGATGAGAAGCTTCCTCGAAGGTCTGGTGTCGTTTCGTGGCGCGTTCGCTTGGTGCCGCTGGCGACGCCGCTGGAACGATGAATGCACATTGACTGCGGTGGGAAGCTATTAGTGCGAAAGCATTAACTGTTCCATGGAGCGCCGCCGGCGTTGTTCGTGACCGACGAGAACGGGCAACTAAAGAGGGCGTTGTTTGTGACCGCGAAAAACGCGCAACTGAAGAGAGGATGGCGCGCTCGGCAACCCTAAAGTCACTGGATTCTGGAAAAATCGCGCAGAGCTCCCCGTAAGGTCGCCATTTCGGTCCGTGAAATGAGCAATTTCTCGTTGGCACCTCCGTTCTTGGTGAGCCGATCTAAATTCGCTGGTGACGGGTAGCTTTATGGAGACGTTTCTTGCATACCGAGACATTGCTATCCACACACCGGCGAAACAAGCGTACATCTTCGTCCCACCACCACATGCTGTGTCGGTGCTTGGAGGCACTGAAAAAATAAGTTTACTATTTTTAAAATACGCAAGAAGAACAATTAGGGCATGATTGATAAGTTGATTGCATACACAGTGCCAACGTCGCTTATATTGGCGAGGAACGCTCACAGTACGATGACGCGCCATGATGATCTTGGCGCGACTGGTTTAGAACGACCCTCTGGAAGCTTCGAAGATTTAAATGGACCGAGATGGCGATTTGCATGGCAACGCAGACAGATAAACCAATCGATTTGCAAGGTTTTGGTCGTCTGTATTTTATTATCCGTTTGTGTCCGGCTAGCATGGTAGTGAAGGCAATGGCACTACACTCTTAGAAAAAAGGGTCAGTATAGTCCTCCCTAAAGGGAGGAACGCTCTTGACACATATGTTCCTTCGAAAAGGGAGATACTTTCGTCCCTGAAAGAAGGGTAGCAACGTTCCTCCGTCGCCTGCATTTCATTATGGCGGCCACGAATCGAGCGAATTGAGCTCAATAAGGCTTAACGAGAACACTAAGTCTATTGTACGGGGTGAGAGGAGCAGCAAATAAAAACGTAACACGAGCTTTCCACGAACTGTATTTATTTCCGAAGCCGGCTTTCCCCTGCAGGTAAAGAAACTTACGTTTCGGAAGCACGCAGTCACTCAGTCTTCTCTTCGTCAGCACTGTGATGGTAGACGGAGACAACCAGCACCCAGTTACTTCGCGCACTTTATGTCTTACCTTTGCTATTAGCGGCGAGATGTTTTGGTGGCGCCCTCCTATGGTTCCCCCTTGTGACGTCATTACCTTGCAAACAACAAGTTCGATGGTGTTTGTAAATAGCATGGTGGAAGCTTGAAATCATTGCGCTCTCAAAGGAACACTGCCAACACCGTCAAAATTAAAGTTCTTTCATTCCTCTTATTTCCGTCGATGATAAATCCTTTTCTGACGTCATAGTCAGCGTTCGGTCAATCGTGGAAGGCCGACCACAGCAACGCTTTCGGTCGCGCACGTCGCCAAAGGACTTCTTCCAAAACCGACGCGCCCCATCGCGGCGAAATACCACGCAGTGCACTCTGGGAACTAGTTGGCCACTCAGTTTCGGTTTCGACTGAGCAGCTTCATCTCATGCTATCACGCCGCGACCGAACGCGCTGCTCGCGTTTTCGATTGTCTGACTTTCCACGAACGTACAATACACTCATTCTCGAGCGATAGAAAACGAAGACCGGAGCACTTTCCCTGGTTCCCGAAACACCGGATGTTATGAGTGCGTATGCAAACGTAGTAAGACGTGGCTTAGTCACCTCACCCCACGAGTGCATCTTTGAGTTCAATTTCGATAATCCCGTCTAGTACCAGTGAACTACAACTGAAATTTGGTCACCTGGAGCCTTACACGTATTTTGTCTGCCAAACGTCCGCTTTTTGTTACTTCATTGGGCGAAAAGCAAGCCGCATCCTCACAGGAGTATCAAAGTTGAGCCCAGCGTTGACGCATGATCTTTTAAGGAAACGCAATAAATTCGACCTCACTAATGCACAAAAGTTACTGTATCTCCCACTCCCATTTCATGCTGATAGAAGATTTAAATTTTCGCAAACGCTGAGATCGGCTAGCTACGACGGAGGCCCTAACAAGCGTCCCCTACTCCTCGCTGAGCCTTTTTGGACGAGCTTTTACTAACGCCCAAGATCTGTGCCGGAACGGTGTGTGTGAAATTATCTCGGCATACTCAGGCAGGAAGAAAGCAAACACATAACAAATATTATGGCCACTAGCAAGCGTCAAACGCGCTTTGAATAATTTCGTTCGTTTGGCGCACCGCATAGGGGTTCATGCCCGTCCGGCGCACTTCCGGCGAACGGTGCGACATTCTTCACACAAGTGCTCGACTTTTACTTTCTTAAAACGGGTATGTGCGAATGTGCTTATTTGATTGCAGGATAACGTTATGCGCATACGCGATGTTGAATATTAGTGGAATGCAAGCGGGTGGAGACTTCACTTAATTCGTGCAGTGCTGCGGGTCTGTACAGATAAAAGATGAGAAATGTGTTAAAATTGAGCTTTTCAATGGCGCCTCCGAGTTTTACCTCGCGTACTCAGGCGTATTAAGACAAACGGTAATCGCAAAAAGTAATATTTTGTCTATGGACGCACGAAACAAACAAACTTCCTGATCAACAACACTAATGTAAAGGCGCGAGTTGCTACAGCTTGTTGATTCGTACGCAAGCAAGATTCCCGAGCTTCGCAGCGTCGACATTCCCAGCACTGGCTCGTCCACATACCTCGATCGAAACGCTAACAGAAAGGCTCGAGTACAAAAAGACAACAAACATGTGTTAAGACAAGCTATACCTCTCGGATTTGTGCTAAAGCTTCGAGGTCTGGCCATTTAGGTTAGTTTAGAGACCACAAATGACGCTCTCGGGACCAGAAAACATGAGATAACGGCCGTTAATAGTCCACGCTCTGTCGACGTGTCGATCGAAACCGAGACCATGCCAATCTCCTCCCTGGCCAACTAGTTCCCAGAGTGCAACGCGCGCCGTGTTGCATGCAGGGTTTTATGGAAGTATTCTATTCCTCGAGCCACAATTCCTTCGTCAACCGCACATCACGGAGGAGTGGCAAAACCATTCGCCGCAAAACCAAAAGCCGCTTTCAAAAACAGCAAATCCGAAGCAGGCTCTTGGCTCGTTTCTGCATGGTAACCAGAAATTATGGCGTAGCCGCGTAAAGGGAGGTTAAATCGCTTGCCACACGATGGCAGGGTCAAGCAGAGTAATCGCAAGTAGCTAGGCTAGGTGGCGCTAGGTACCGCTCGATTCATGTTCTCAAAAAAACATTTTTATTTTCTCGTGCTACCACTGCGCTTCGGGATCATTATACACACATGAAGACACATTACGCATACTACAAGCATCAACTGAACATACATTGAGCGCATAAAAATACATGGCACATACAAACATCAATACAACGGCACACTAACCCAATCACTACACCCCAGCCCTGCGCTTCCGTCTTTTATACTGGTCGTTTTGAACGTACGGAATTGCTCGGTGACTGCCTAAGCAATAAAAAATATTCCCAGCATGTTGATTTTTTTCCAGCAATGTCATACCTCTGAGAGTATTTTTAATGGCTCAGGGGATAAATCTCTTAATAAAAAGAAAACGCTCGATCATGCCGTAACTATTTGAAAGCCAATAAATCGAGCCGCTCCAATGCGGTTCCAAGCTATGAGTTTGTTTCCCCGCACGGCACTTCGTAGCCAGCATTTTTTATTGTTGTGTTTGTTTTTCTATTTGTGCTGTTCGCGCACGGCTGCAATTGCCGTCTTGAATTAATCTCTATAAAGCGGATATTCACTCAGCTGGAAGTGATGCTTCACGGGCAGAGAAATCGCTTTTCGATCAACTTGAATGCAGTCAAAGCCGCGACCTGCGGCAGGTAATATGTGTACGGAGCTACGCCGTGGCGAGCTCGAAAACGTCTAGCGCTCATCCCAGCGCGCCACTTGGAGGGCAGTTTCTCCAGGAACCGTTTAGTATATTTAAACAGCAAAATAAAGGATAGCTTTATTTTTTTCGGTTTTGTCTACTATTCTTTTTTCATACTAAAATTCCACACTGCAAATATACGCACTTTCCGTCATAATTTCGTACTGTTCAGTCCTTTCCCCGGAGCGCAATCGCTCTCGGAGACCGACAGTCACATTGGCCACTGTGCGATAGGAGCTTACCGCTCAGACCAGCGTTCCAACATGACTATCCGCACGTCGATGGATTGCACCTTATCCCTCAAAGTGGTCTCAAACTCTTTAATGTAATGTAAACCGAAATGTCAAACTGCGACACCCCGCCCCCTCCGATCACGGCCCGACCAGCGGCATCAATGACCGACAGCTTACGTCATCTCATCTTGTTAGACCACTGATACGCGAACACACGGTCGTATCGGCGATAATTCCAGTCTTCCGTTCACAACGCACAACACTGCCATCACGATGATGCTGCTATGTTGCTGACACGCAGAAATATAGAACCACGTTGATGGCCGGTTGGCACTTGGCATAGAAAAACAGAACCGAACTCAGCACGGAAGGCAGCCAGGCAGCCGGCAGCACAAACCTGCCTATCTTGGACGCAGTTCCTGCGATTTCCATAACGTCGAAAACGTCGACACAGTTCCGCGTGGTTCCACAATTGTAGCTCCGCGTGGGTCCCGCAAACGGAACGCCTTTTTCGGAGGTAGATACGGGGCAGATCGAAGTAGCAGAGTAGTGGTTTGACGTCTGTGACGTCATGTCCGGTTTTAGTCAAAATAGAGATATTTGCAGATATTTTGTTACTTTGACATCTTCACCTCTTGACTTCGCGTACTCCTCCGGAGTATGCTCCCAGCTCGTTCCTCCGAAGTCAACACAACTGTCATAGTTGGTAAAAAACGGCCCGTGCCAGTCGTTTGCAAAGCGACGTAGATGGAAACAAATCGCCGCGGCGTTTTTCGCGGCCTCGGAGATGCAGGAGCGAGCCGACGTTAAAAAAGATACGTTTCAACTACGAGAATGTCAGCAAGAGCCACGTAAATACCTGTGCACACTCGGAGCGGACGCGCACGTTTAATTGAAGTGCTTCGGGACCGATCTTCTACGAAGTCGATACTGACGTGACACTCGGCAAAAAAAGGTGGGACCGGCATTGCGTAGCTCCCACGAACTGTTATAGCTCGACAGTAATGTACTATCGGAAACAATTGAGTGTGAACGCGCCTCCGCGGCGACAAGCGTGTCAGAATAAAAATGGCCCACTAATAACAAAGTGTATGCATACCGTGTTGCGAAAGTAATCCATACAGCGTTTATTTGAGTTCCATATCACACAAAACAAGGAGATAGAATCGACGACAGCGTTCATCACTGCTGCCTCGAAAAACAAGGAGATAACAAGGGGAAGAGATTCGCCTCTTAATCAAAAATTGAGGTCAGCGATCAAACTATAATACAGGAAGGATTCACAAGGGTCCCGCGGGCGCGTATTCCATTCAGCAAGCCAGCCGGTCGGTCGTGGGCAGACGGCCTTGGCCAAGGACCGTCGGAGCAACGCCGGCAACGCTGCGACGAGTCGGAGTGTCTGCTAGGCCTCGAGCTCGCTCGGTCGGTGGAATCGTTGCCGTAGTACCTTTTCCCGGGTGTTTGTGGACCCAGCGTTCATGTTCGTCATGGCCGGTTTCGAGTACTTCCTTCTTTTTTCTTGCTGCTTGAAATCGGGACCCGCGAAAAGAGCACGTAGAAAAATAAATGTCTGTTGTTCGTCGCGACCAAGTAACTGAGCGACGTTGTCGGCCGTGTTGATTTGATCGTGGAAAGACGGCTCCGGAGCTGTTGTCATACGTACATTCTTGGCGTAAGATCGTTTCGTGTCTATGGCCTCTCTTCTCTAGCGTATGACACTGCAACAATAACACGCCGCGACCGCCGCCTCCCCCTGCCCCAACACTAGACACAACAACCTGCAACAAGCTCTCCGCAAAACGTAAAAAGAAAAAGACAAAAAAATATTTTGCTTGTTTTTACGTTTCCGGCAGTCACGTCACGGACGTCACTGCCCCGTATCGACCTCCAAAAGAGGCGTCCCCCACTGATCTCAATGACAATTGCTGGATCGCGTTTGCCCGCTCCGCGAATGCGGTCACTGGCGGCCATCTTTAGGTAGAGTTATATCACCTCTAGCCAAGATACAGCTGCTGAAGCCACTTGGCAGCCACCATCATCCATCCATGGCAGACGGCGTTTTGGCAGTTGTGGTGGCAGGCTGCCATCAAAATAGCGTGGGTGATATTTCATGATTGATTAAAATTGTTTAACGAAACATGTTTTTAAAACCCGGCGTGAACGATAGCCCGGTCTTTGAGGACCCGGTGAAAGTTTCACGAAATCGCACAGCACCGGGGAAAAGCAGCACAGCACGGATCGAAAGTCGCATCGAAAGCAGACGCCGGTACGTACTACGTAGTCTGCTATCGATGCGAGCTGCGCTGCTTTCCCCCGGTGCTGCGCTTTCGTAGAACTTTCGCCGGGTCCTCAAAGACGAGGCTACCGTTCACGCCGGGTTTCAAAAATCTGCTTCGTCGAACAACTTCAATCAAGCACGAAATATCACCCACGGTACAGTGTACTAGATCTACGGCTATTTTATGGCAGCCTGCCGCCATTGCGCTGTCCGCCAAATTACTATGATGGCTAGAGATGATATAACTCTACCTAAAGATGGCCGACCGTGGCCGCATTCCGGTCCATAGGCAGAGCTGGTCAAACGCGATCCAGCAATTGTCATTGAGATCAGTGGCGTCCCCCCGCAAACCGGAGACGGCCATCTTACCCAGTGTATGTAGCGCTGCTGGCAACTTCGCTGTTTCTAGCGGCTTCGTTTGCTCTATTGATAAAATTAGTGGTAAAAACGTCAATGCAACCGAAATGTTCTGCAGGTTTGGACTAGAAGACGGAATTACAGGCGGCCTTCCTGCCGCTGAAGCTCAATGAACTCAACAACATTTATTGAACAACGTGCGCGACGTGCTCGAAAAACGAAAACGAAAGAAGATGAGTCGGGAGGGCGAAAGCTTTCTCTCGTCCTGCTGGAGAAGGAGGAAAATTGCTCGTTCCTCCCTTCTTTTCGTGTCCGCTTGGGGCGCGTCAGTAGAATGGAGGAAGACGCGCCGTTGCAATCTTTTCCCTCCATTTTTTCTTAGAGTGTATTTTCCCGGGATCCAGTCAGAGCCGTATTTATAGAGTTTGGCCGTTCATTGGGAAGTATGGGAGAAAATTCAGGAGGCGCCATTGGCCGAAAGCATGCTGGGCGTGTTCCAGGCGTCTTCACAAATTGGAATGTGGCTTACCAGAAGTCGGAAATAATATCCTAACGGTGGTCGCGATAAACATACTTAATAAGTGCATCTCGGTGATTGAAAATATGATGCCCGTGATGTTTCAATCACGGTCATCCAAAATCATGGTGGAAGAGGTCGACAATCGAAACGATCGACATAATTCGCACGCCAGGCGCCGAGGGCCGTGAAGCTGCCGTCCGAGCGGTCACACTCTGTCCGAGCAAAACAAAAACAGAGTTTAGCGGCACATTGGTTTCTTACTTTCTGCATGATCATGATCGAAACATCATGTGCACCCTATTTTTAACCAAAAAGAGTTACTACATTTAACTTTTACGCGCTGATTAAAACCATATACCTATGATTAAAACTGTTTCTCGCTACCACCGCTAGGGGATTCTTTTCGACTTCTGGTTGGCCAAGAGAGCATGTCAAGCCATTTTTCTGCATTTGGTGCACACCCTGGCTCTGCCCGCGCCTCCCA
Source organism: Ixodes persulcatus (assembly GCA_013358835.2). Classification (NCBI taxonomy): domain Eukaryota; kingdom Metazoa; phylum Arthropoda; class Arachnida; order Ixodida; family Ixodidae; genus Ixodes; species Ixodes persulcatus. The sequence goes on from JABSTQ010007729.1 coordinate 12,388, forward strand.
TTGACCAAACTCTCTCTATACACGGCTCTGAATCCAGTGACTTTAGGCAACCCCACACTCACCCCTCTTGGGTCACGCGTCAGGCATGGCAACACCTCCTAGAAGAGAAGGATGTAGCGCATTTCTCGTGACGTCGCAAAGAAAGGCCGTCGGGGGCGCGCGTCTAAGCGAAGGCAACGCGCCTGGATCGACCGTCGTAACGCGCTTTCAGTCACATACGCGTGTCTTGTTAGCTAAAATGAAAGCTGCACATAGCAACGGGTCTAGAAAACACTTTATTACACGGAAAAAGCATTACACCGCTAAATAATCGGTACGAAATGGCACGAGGTAGGCGTATAAGACGTCTATAGAAAAATGTGATTGTTTTAAGTCGAAAATATTGAGTCACGCAATTATTGCTGTAGGAATGCATATTTATACAGAAATACGTCGACACAGCGCTTGATTCCTCTTTCGTACAGGAAGTCTTCAAAAAGCCTCGACTTGAACTTTGATCCGTTGTCTGTCACGAGTTCTTCCGGATAGCCCTCCCGACTGAACACGCCTCGCAAGAAATCTATCACCTCTTGTGACGTAACCGCATTAGCAAAACAAACTTCCGGCCACATGGAATGGTAGTCCACAAGGGTGATGACAAACTTGGGACTTGCGGTGGTAAGGTGCAGCGGATTCAAGATGTCCATAGCTAGCTTCTGCCAGGGCTTTTCCGGTTTTGCTACCTTCTCAGCTGATTGCACGCGTGATAGCTTCGCACGGAATAATCCATCCGCCTGTCCATCCGGGGCCACCAGAACTTGTCTCGAAGTCTTTGTTTGGTTTTCACGATGCCAGGGTGTGCCTCGTGCGCAAATGAAACCAAGTCCGAGGTCAGCGAATCCGGCACAACAACTTTGTCTTCCCTGAAGGCAATGCTATCCACAATGAACAATTCCTCCCTAAGCTGGAAGAAACGCATTATCTCCTGAGTGAGCATCCTCTTCGCCGGCCATCCCTTCTCGAGGTACTTGGTTACTAGCTGTAGGGTAGGATCCTTGGCCGTTGCGACTTGCATTTGATCATTGGTGATGCAAGATGACACCAGAGACACGACTTCTTCCTTATACCAGTAGGGCCAGTAGACTCGCAGAGTTTCGGACACCTGCATTTTGTCTTTCGGTCACTGATGTTCTAGATAATGTAGCAACCCTTTTATGTCTTCGTCCTCCACTGCCTTAAGGAACTCTTCCAGCGTTCTGTCTGTCATTGAGAGGACTTCCAGTGCGCTCACCTCATAGTTTTCCTAATACATTCCATTTAATGTATCACTCGACATGGCGTCAGCTGCATAGAGTTCCTTACCAGATTTGTACTTCACTTGGATATGATATCGCTGCAAGCCTAAACGCATTTTTCGCAGTTTAAGAGGGCACTGATTTAGTCGCTTCTGGTAGATTGCCTCAAACGGCTTGTGGTCGCTTTCAACTAGCACAGTTCGTCCGAAGACGTAGTCATGAAAACGTGGGTGCATGGACAATAGCTAATAGTTCTTTTACAATTTGCGCGTAGAGCACTTGTGTCTATGCTCGGGACCGTGACAAGTAGGCCACGGGTCGACTTCCTTGTACCAGCACTGCTCCCAGGCCACGAAGGTTTGCATCCCTTGAAAAGATTAGGGCCTCCCGCTTGTCGTAGAATCGCAACAACGGGGCCTTCATTGGCGCTTTTCAAAGTACCTGGCAATTGTTCTCATGACGTTCGTCCAAAATACAAAACACATTCTTCTTTATGAGTTATCGAAGTGGAGCACAGAGGTCCACCATGCGTGGAATGAATCTGTTTACGTGAGAAATAACGCCAACAAATAATTTTTCTGGTCCTTGGTGGAGCTTTGTAGTTTTGTGATGCTCAGAATGTCCCAACCTCGCTTTGGGTTCACTCGTAGGCCTTTCTCCGAGATGTGGCTCATGTATCTCCCTTCCGTTTGCAGAAAGCTGCATTTCACCGTGGTCAATGTCAAGTTGACTTCTTTTCCCCGCTGAAGAACCCGATGCAGCCTTTTACCATGCTGTTTTACAGTTTCTCCCCACACCAGCATGTTGTCTATGTCGTCCATTCGCTCAAAGACACGTTGCATCGTCTTCAGGAAGACCTGTGGTAGAGCTGAGATACCAAAAATGCATCCTGAGATAACGGTAACGCCCACAAGGCGTTGCAAACGTGCAGAGGAAGGAGCGTTTTGTATCTAACTGAACATGTCGAAAACTCGTCGATTCATCCAGGGCTGAGAAGTACTATATGTGCACGGGAGGTGCAATGCCTTCTAGGGTTTTCACAGATAACTGCTCTCGAAGCAAAACTTTTCTCGATATTTAAGGGAACTCAAGACACGTACCTTGCCATTGCATTTAGTCACTACCACGACTGGGTGCACTCACTCAGTTGGTTTTCACACTAGTGTGTTGACGTTCTCACGTAGCACTCGATCGAGCTCTTTCTTCAGGTCATCTATAATTGCTGCAGGTATGTTCCTTGGCTGCGGGATCATGCCCTCAGCATCAGGCTTCAACTTCATGCTATACTTCATACATTTGATTGCTACAAGTGCCTAAAAAAAAGTTATATTTTTCATTAGAATCTCAGCTTTATCTGGTTCGAGAGAGGCAACTCTTTACAGTATTTCTAGGAGTTCTTAAAACGTTCCACTTAGAGTCGTCGGCTCGTTCTGCTTGACGGCGAAAAGTTCCAGGTTTGACAAACAACCATTGTGCTGCACTTTCAAGGTACATTGGCCATGTGCAATTTCTATATGTCTAAAGAAAGAACTGAGGAGTACACCGCAGTTTTGGACCGGGCGCTTTATTAGGGTATGCAGAAGTGCTTCAGTAATCATACACGTCTGCCCCTGTGTCTACTCAGCAAAACAAACGGTCAGCTAGAACGATAGGGACAAAACACAGACAGGAAAAAATCGAGACATAGACACCGCTGACTATCAACTGAGACTTTATACTTCTTTATCACTTTAGCCCAAAGATTCACACCTAAAGTAATGCCATAGTAGTAATAGTAGAAGACAAAGGCACATGGCAGCATGTGATTGCAAGAGAACTACAGAAATTCTTGTCACTTCTACAAATCGATGATCCGTTCCTGGTACGCAACTCAGATGAGGTGGTGGAATTCCTGAATGAAACACAACCCATCAATGCTTTCTCGGTAGATGTCAAAGACATGTTCTACAACGTGCCACAGCAAGGAGCCTTGGAGGCAGTGGAAGAGTGTGTGGACGTCTACGGAAGCGTCAAATTCCAAAACCAGAGTGGGATCACCACATAAGCTTTCCTCGATCTCCTCCGCACATACTTAAGCTCCCTGCACGTCATGTATGAAGGAAGTGTTTACACGCAAAAAGAGGGCATTTGCATAGGTTCGTGCATAGCACCAGCCTTATGCGACATATACCTTGCAAGAGGCAACAGAGATCTAGTGCCATTTTTTCAGGAGATCGGAGTTACAAGGTGCTTTCGATACGTGGACGATTTTCTGGTATGTTTCCCGATGAACAAAATGACAGAACCCGTGTGCGAAAAGGTCAAGCAGGAGTTCAAGAAAGTGAACAGAGGCCTAGAATCCACATTTGAACAACCGGAGAGACGCAGGCTGCAATTCTTAGACATCGAAATGACATTTGGAGAAAAGCATACATGCTGGATGTATAAGACCAGAGGGGCAAAAGGCATACTGCCGTACGACTCGGGGCACACTAAGTTGGTGAAGAGGAGTGTCGCCTTTGGGTGCGTATGGCAGGCCATAAAGAAATCATGCCACCACAGAATGTCAAAAGGCCTACAAAGGCAAATCACCAGACTACAAGCAAGCGGCTACCCAGAACCCCTGCTAGTAGCTGTGGCAAAAAAAATGCATAGAAACACTCAGAGGCAATCACAAAACCAAGGAAAAAGACCCGGTCAAAAAAACCACTGGTAGTGATGCCATACATTCATAAATTTTCGCACCGACTGAAAAAGATCGCAGAAACGCACGAGGTCAAAGTGGCCCTATCCGCCCCCTTTAAGCTAAAAGGACTGTGCAAAAAGGTCAACAAAGAGGAAGGCGACCCATCGGGTCAATCGACGTGTGGGGTAAAGCACAAAAACAAGTTCCTAGAATGCGTAGAAGGGGTCGTCTATAAAATACCATTGACGTGCGGAAACTCATACATCGGGCAGACGGGGAGGTGCTTAAATGACAGACGCAGACCACATAAATATGCATGCGGGCAATTGCAAGCTCCTGGTAACTTTGCAGCGCATTGCGCAAGATGCAGCTGCGAACCGCTATTTGGAAATACATCAGTCATGGACAGATCGAAAAATAGAAACAAGCGCGAAATCATAGAAGCCTTCCACATGGCCTCAGGGAAGCACGGCACGTCTGTAAGTGATCCATCCATTGCACTGAACGAAAAGGAAATTGAACTGCTGAGACACTCCATAGCATAACGAGGCGGACACCAGCACCAGCTTCAAGGTCCCCTCTCACACCACAAAAACCGAACGTTTATCAGAAAAAGGAAAAAAACACCACAACAATCGCAGGTTCACACATCTTTATGAAGACATGTATCATTATTTCATAGCTTTCGTTCTTTTCTAAACTCACGCATGGGGAAACTCATGCATTGAAAGGAGAAAAAGCAAAGAATAAACAGTTGTTAGTCTGCGCCCATTCGTGTTCGTCGTCTTTCTCCTCATCTCAATGTAAATCATCCTTTTCCTTTCAATTTGTGGTCACGTGTTTAACTTCGCAGCGCAGCACGTCTATCAATGCCAATAAATCGACCAAATAACTAACATTACTAAATTAAATTAATTTACATTAAATTAAACTAAATTAAACAATATGGTCAATTATACCCCCTGCCCATAACACAAACGTGGGTTGGGCCAGGGAGGTATAATTGACAAAATTTTATAATTTAGAGTAATATAATGTAATTTAATTTAATTTAGTAATGCTAGCTTTCAGGTTGATTTATTGGCATTACTGTAGGTGTGAATCTTTTGGCTAAAGTGATGAAGAAGTATAAAGTCTCAGTTGATGGCAAGCGGTGTGTATGTCTCTATTTTTCCCTGTGTGTGTTTTGTTCCTATCGTTCTAGCTGACCGTTTTCTTTTGCATTATGTACCAACTAGCTCAACTTCAGCCTGTTATTTAGTCTACTCAGCGTTCACGAGACGACCCTCGACAGACACTCCTCCTTCGCAGGCTTTCCGGGAGTGTGCTACTGCACCGATCCCGGGGGCATCAATTTCGTCATTTCTTAGTGCTTGCAGATGCCTCACAATTTTTCGAGTACTGCTCTTCCTCAACCCTCTGGAACTTTTTATTTGCGTACGGCACAGCAGTGCGAAATGTCTCTTGCATCCACATGCCTTGCACTTGACCGTTGTAGCTGGGCATGTCCACGTGTGTGAGTGGTGTACCCGCACTGGGAGCACTGTTTTTCTTTGAAAAAGGCACATACTTAGGCCATCACTGTTGCAATCTTGGCTGCTTGTATGTCTCGGAAGCGTTCCGCTTCCTTTTCGTCAGAGCTACGATGTGGATTATCTTCTCTAATGACAAGTATTCGTTGTTGAGTCTTCGTTGCAGTTTCTTCTTCACTGTTCCTACGATGATTCAACTATGGAGCATCCTGTCATGCCCGAAATAATATTCCGCGGCCAGCGTGCGAAGCTCCGTCAACCAGTCGTCGAACTTCTCTCCCTCTTTCTGGTTGTGCATTTCAAAGACAAACTCCCGGTACCTCTGGTTCACGCTCGTCTGGCAGTGCGCGCAAAACGTTTCCGTGAGCTTGTCTACGTTGTGCGGATCCGCCTCGTCCTCGAACGTGAACTTCTTCGCGAAGTGCGTCCTTACCATTTTTGTCACCAGGAACGTGGCCGCCTGCACAGCGGGGTCTTAAGCTTTCAAGGCCGCAGCCGTAGAGTGGAGAGCAAATTTATCATACCATGATCTCCATGACAGCTCGAGATCGCCACATAAGCCAAGCAGTCTTGGCGCCAGTAGAAGGCTTGTGAACACACTTGCTCTCGCCCTCGGCACTCCCAAACGGTTCTGCATGGTCGCATAACTTTCGACACCATGTAATGAATAAGAGTTATTATTTGCCCACTTGGCTGTTTACTTTACATGCGTGAACTGTGTGTACGTTCCAATGTTACTAGAAAGACTCGGTTGGGAAACTGCCATAGAGCCTGCTTTGAAAATGGGCTCCAATTCGTACTCGAGAACTGAACTAAAGGCGATCGCAACGCCGCCATTTCTACCGCAGCGGCCATCCGGGAACCGCTCGGCTGCACATATTGGTTCAGATGGAGTCGCGCAAGGCTTGGTGGCGCTATCTCGCAGTGCCATTTCGTAGTAGCCATATAAATCAACTTTCATGTATTGACTCATCGCTAAAGGGTAGCGCTCTTACCGTATTTAGTTTGGTCTGGGTGGACACAAGCGGTTCGGGTTTCAAGGGTGAGTTTCCCAACTGAGTGTTTTAGTAACGTTGGTACGTTCGCACGTTTTCAGACCACAATTAGCACGCCTAGGCCTAGGGACGGGTAGCGACCCTAACGAAGCAAGGTGGTGACCCCTGGTGGCTTCGTATTACAACGTAATCAATTAATCTATTGGAGTAATGTGCACGAGACCGGCCCCCATAAACACCGATGTTTTGTCCGATACCAGAAGTCCGGGGTCTCATACACGCGGCCCGCGGGCCGCGTGTAGCCCGTGGCTCTCTGTGATGCGGCCCGCAAGCATCCCACGGCTGCGAGCCCCCGTTCCCATGCCTCGGGCGCCACACGCGCCATAAATATGAGTTTTATATTGTCGATTCATTTCCGCTCGAATAGGAGCGCTCTGTTAATGCATTTTGCACTATTTTCTTGTTATTTTTTTTTCTGGACCAAGTATTGCTTCGTCTAAATATTTGCTTCCAGTGATTTCCCGACACACCCCTCCCCTTGTTTTTCTGAAGGCCCCTGAAACCCGTTTGCTTTTCAGCCCTTTCGTATGTAAATCAACTGGAATGACGATACCAATACTGTACTTCGTCTAGCCTTATCATGGACGGACTGGGAAGGATGTGCAAGCGCGAGCGGGCAGCTTTGACTACCTTGACCGGAGCACTCGCTGCACGAGCGCTCGTGCAGCCACCAAGGCTTCATTGAAACACTTCGCTCGAGCAGCCGCCGAGGCTTCATCGAAACACCTAATCTGTGGAAAAAGTAAATCCCTGTAAAACATCGCCTAATTAAAAAAAAAAAATAAACCCCCGAAGTTACGAGAACCAACTTAAAAATTATGGAAACAAATGTTGGATCTGACTTCTTAGTCTCAGGCTCTCTCCCCTGAATTACCTAAGTTAAGATAGATAAAGGAATGGGCACGCGCTTGAGTATAGTCGATGAATAAATCAAAAGAAAGGTAACCTCATGCTAAGAAAACCTGTGATGCTTTTGTTTTCTCCTTTCCAGCAACAAAAAATGTCTCTGCTACTTCTTGGTAATCCTCTTCCTCATCATCGTTGGTCTCACAGCAGCCGCGGTGGCCCTATCTTTCTGGTCATGTAAGAAGTGTTCGCTCTCCTTCATTGCTGGGTTCTCGGAGCACTTTCCAATATCTAACCCCATGATTCTAGAAGCCGAAATCTTTCTAAACGTTGGTTTACACACTTGCGTTTGCATGAAACCGAGTAAGTTGTGCAGCACTGGGCTCCCTTGCTTCGAGAAAACACACTGGGGTCATCTTTCGAGTAGCCCTGGACACTTGGGACTGACGTCTCTAGCAAAAAAGGCGATTAAAAATCGTTACAAAATTAAAAGTAGCGCTAAAGACGAGGACAAGTGGAAGACACAGACACGGACAGGCGCTGGCCGTGTTTATGTCTTCCACTTGTCCTCGTCTTTAGCGCTACTTTTAATTTTGTAATGTATAACCAACCAGCCCGTCACATGATCCTAGTACGATTAAAAATCGAACTGGAAGCTAAAATCCAATTTAAAATCAGTTCGGACACAATCCGAAGGCGAAAGTCCGCTTCGCACAGACCAGACATTGTCAAATCCGGTTAGAAGGCAAACGGTAAAAGTCCGGTCAGAGAGTCTCCTGTTAGCAGTAAGCGGACAGATCCGGTTAAGAGGCAATTCGGAAACACTCCGGATAGACAATATCTGGCTTGCAGTAACCAGACTTTGCAAGATCCGGTTCGAAGGCAAATTGGTCAGATACTCTCTGGTTTGCAGAAGCTATACTTTGCTGAATTCGGGTAGAATACGCATTGGAGTGTCCATGTGTATTTACTCTTTGCTTTCCTTCTTTCTTTTTTCGTGTGCATCATGCTTTAACGATGAGCTTGAAAAACGTCTGACAATGTTGTGAACGAGTATTTCTCGTAGATCATAGAGTCCTTTCCAAACTCATTCTGAACATGCGAACGGTGTCTTATGTGATGGTGTCGCTATCCTGCTGGCGGCCGAAGAGCCGCTGCATAACATAACGCTTTATGGAACAGACCAACCAGGGGAGGCTGCTTGCTAGATCGTTGGCACCGTAGCAATTTTGGCCGGCCGTTCAATAAATATCTTTCCCTACCTTATCGAGCGAAGATGAATAGGTAACTGTCGAACCAGTCATTGATTGGATAATTCAATCAGAAGCATTGGATGTTTCTACCGATTGAAGCAAAAAGTGCAGATCGCCTTGGTGGAAATATTGCTGTGTTGTCCTCAGTCCAGCAGTGATTTCGGCCTTCAACGAGCGGCCTGCCCTGCTCGGACTGTTCCATTGAGCGCTACGTGCCATGGAGCAGTCCTTCAGCTGCCGCCTGTCTAGCACTCCAATGAGATAAGAAACTGTTCGCGTGTTCTGGGTAAGTTTGGGGAGCACTGTGCACATATTTGGTCGGGCAAATATTATAGAACCGACGCACTGTACTTCGTTTCACCTTAGGACAAGACGCAGCCGGCGCTAAGAGCTTATGAGACGTATCGGACAGCATCAAAAGCGCACCATGGTGTTCGCCGTGTTCGTGTACGTGTTCCATCATCGCTGTACCAATCATAAACAGGAAAGGCCCAGTGACTTGCGCTGCTGAAGCTGCTTTATTGATCCCATTATCTCGTAGCTTCGGCTGCGTCTGGACTTAAGGTCCGTTTACACACTTGCGATTTCTTAGGAACGAGTGCCTTGAGTCCTCTTACAATGACCTATGACGAGAGCATAGCCGTTTATAGTGAGAAAGTTTGGCCAATGGGCGGAGCTTCTTGTTCGCTAGAACCAGCGGACTTCGCGACAGCACATTATGGCGTAACTTCTTTGTCTTTTTTATTCCTGGGAAAGTTCCTCTGAGTCAGAGCCACTAAATGGCGGACGGAAGTAGTCATCCCCCGGTTGTGAGACTACGCTACTGTGGTTGCCAGGCTGTCAAAATCTTCTTAAGAAGGCCAAACTCTCTCAGTATAAAAGGGCTCTGGACGAGAGAACAAACTGGCGCCACCTATTGGCCAGCAATCGAACACTTGGCGGTCCCGTATCGTTCCTACTTTTCCAGCACATTTGTTTGTTTGTTTTGGTTTGAAAAGATTTTATTAATGTTATATGCGGCCCTTTCTTAGAGATATTACGTAGTACATTAAAGCTCGCCAATGCCGCAAACCCTTCGCTTTAATTTAAATGCAGTTTTAGTGTCACCGCAGAGAGATGTCATTGTACCAGCCTCTCCTCGTAAGCGATCTTAAGGGACTTTAAGGCACTCGGTTCTAAGAAGACGCAACTGTGTCAACGGGCTTTTAAACTGAAACGATGTATAGTTATACACAGTTAGAAGGCTACATCAGTGATGACGCCGGGGGTCAGTGGATTTAAAGTTCCTTGCCCTCTCGTCATAAGGGGGCACTAGGTTGCATAAATGCCCGTTAATACACTTGCGACTCCTTAGAAACGAGGGCCCTAAGACCGCTCCAAATCTCTGGCAACGAAAGGACATAACGGCACTCTGGCGCAACCTATACGAGACCCTGGAGCTGCGTCCTACTAGGGCGAAGGTTTGCGGTATTTGCGATGTCAAACGTACTCCCGGGCTGAAATTAAATGGGAGCAGCGGAGCGCGTGGCCGTCAGTACATGCCTCGTTTTCTGGAGGCCTCTTGAAACTGACGAAAATACGGGTTGTAAAGTAGGGCGCTGCGAGGGTGTGCGTCCCACTCCGATGTGCTTGACCCTTGCCCAGCACAACCCGAGCTTCGACGCTGCGCCGGTAGTGCGATAGAATTTCCGTCACAGCGACTTCCGTTGGATCTTATCAGCCACACGAGGAAGCTTGCCGCTCGCAACAGGATCAGGTTGCTTGCGCGCGCGTCCGTTGGTGCATTACCGCAGTGCAATGCCCCCTCCAGCTTGCGCATGTTTTTTTAATACGTTTTGTTACTTTTTTGTGAGCGGTATAGCAGACGCTGTGCGGAATTCGAGACAGAAAATTCAATGGCTCTCTTATGTTATTCCTAAGACGCCTTGAAGTCGATCGCCTAAGCGCTGATGCATTAAAAATAGACCCATGATTTACTTTAATTCAATAAAATTAAATTCCTCTTACTTTGCTTTGTAACCCTTCTTAATTTCAATGCGTCTAATTCGCCTGAGTGTTTACGTAAACGTTTTGGTACCTATCGTGTCGCCGACGTGTTTCCGCTCAAGGATTCTGAAGGTCAACTGAACGATGAGACATATGAGGTTTGGCCTTAAAGGGATACTTCAACGAAATTTGAAATATTCCCGTCGTGTTCAAAAATAGGTTGAATATGATCCACAATATCCGTAAATGACAATCGCACGTTTGTAGTTTGAGCCTGGTGGCTGTATTTTTCGTTATAAACGGCCCCCTCTGGTTAAGCGCTCGGAGAAGGCCCAGCGGAGACCCCGTGACATCCAACGCAATCGTGACTTAGGTCGTCTAGGGACGAGCAAAGCTACGGCGAGGCTGACGTCGAGAGGATGGCCTAGCCTTTCCAGCCACCGAAGTGACTGCTTTTGTACGAATTTTGAGTGACGGGTTAATCTTCTATAATCATGTAGGGGGACAATACCGACTTCTGCGATACGCAAAAGGCATTCTCGGGAAGAGGGGAGTTCCTCCTTCCCCTCTTCTCTCGTCGTGGCCGGAGGCGAGACACTCACCGTCACTAGCTGTCAAGGTTCCTAGACGGGCATTGCAAGCGAAGAGTTAGCAACATCCACCAGGTGCTCTTTGCTAATCGTTTAATTCGTTTTAAAATTTCTTTTCGAGACTTTTTTTAACAAGATATTGGTATGTTCGATGTGATGCTGCTCCTTTGAACACATATAGACCAAAAAATGAGCGTCGAAATTTTGTTGTAGTATCCCTTTAATAACAAGAAGGGACCTAGGACGGCTGCTGACGCCTAAGTAAAGTCAATTACTTGGCAAACGTTTTTGTATCAGCGTCCAGCGATAACCTTGTACCCCCTATAGATTTTAAGTCTTGTGTGTCGCGCTGGTATTGCCAAAATGCAGTTCCGCTAGCTCCTGAATTCAACGAACATTTTAACAAAATGCAGTAACTTTATGATTGGCATTTTGCAGGCTGCCAGAATCGCGGATAACGCTCACATTAAATGATCACAACGAGTTTCAAAGATTCTGAAGAACGAGGCATGGCGCCAAGTTCGGATTTTCACTGATTTTCTGAGGGTGACATTTCTTAATCACAACGCTTTTTCAGACCACATATGACCATGACTAGTTATGCCACGGAGTACCTTTGCAACATGTGCTTTCTCCCAACATGGAAGCAACATCCAGAAGGAAGAGTCACGACGAGACCCAAAAGCTCGCCACGCCAGTTCATCGTGGACGTTTTTCCTTCGGCACCAGCCCGACGCGTGCTCCAACAAGGACCTAAGTTCTCCCTCCCACCAAGACAAGATGCCATTGATAAGGTCCTAATTCTACGGGAAATCGCATTCAAAGCGCCTTAGGAAACATCCTCACAGATCATCAGATCATCAGATGATCATTTGATCATCAGATCAAAAGCCTAGCCGGCCTACAAAGCCCGGGCACTCCAATCCAAAGATGACATTTGCCTCAACGGTGCATAAACTACGTCACCTAAGGCTATGCCTCTCAGACAAAAATGGAGAGTTTGCAGTTCTGAATTCGGGGTCAAAGAAAAAACCAAACAAGCCATAGCAAAGAATTTCAAACGAGCAGATCCACAACGAACTCAGTCATAAGAAAAGACATCCTAAGATTACTCGAAAAGGAACAATGCAGAAGCCTCATCAACAAAATCAGAGGATCGCAACAAGCTGAGTTGTGTGTCGCTTTCTCGGCAAAATAAAACAAAGCCGGGGTGGGGTTCCGTTTCGCGCCAACGTATCAAAGAGACAAACATGGCAAGGCCATGTGTCACACGTTTTGGCGAAATTTCTGTCACACGTTGAGGTAACCGACCCCTTAAAAATACCAAACTTGGAACGAATGATTTGCTTCCTTAAAAAAAAGAGGATCTGGCATTGTTTCGGATTTCTTAGATATTCAGGACATCTGCTATTCGATTCCCAATATCACCCTCCTGCTGATCCTTCGAACAACCAACGAGGAGCAGGGCCCTCAACGCTTCTAAACTGCTGCTGGTACGAGCCTCGATAGCTTTTTGGAGCTTCACGGTGTCTATCTTACTGCGACTGTGGGATCACACCAGGAGAAACACTATGTACAGAAAAGTAGTGTCTGCATAGGATCTCGAGTAGCCCCATACTTTGTACCTTGCAGCACGCTGTAAAAATAACCAAGAAAAACTAAAAGATCAATGCATCGAGGCTATCTTTCGGTATGTAGATGAATTTCTTGTACTGTGTAATTCCGATGCAGACGAGGGGAGTTAGACGTTGTCATGCGCAGCTCAAAACTCAGCTTCCCAGGACCATCTTTCACACAGAAACTTCCTCTAACCAATCCATACGCTTTGTAGATCTCTCCTTAGTTCAAAGTATCCACGTGTGCTGGATATATGAAGTCCGATCTCATAAAGGATTCCTTTCGAGTAACTCAGAACTGTCAAAAGCTGAAAAACGAGGGTTGGCCAGCAAAGCTCTTGTCACTTCATTACAAATCTTGCCCCCATAGGGCCGTGCGCAGCTTTAAAAAACAGGTTTGCAGACTTCAGGACTCTGGGTACACAAGCTCACTCCTTATACTGGTATGCAGAAACCTCTACAAGCAAGTGCGGCAAAAACTTAAGGATAATGCACAACCAACAAAAAAGAAACCCCCAAAACCTTTTGTGGTGTTGCCATAAATCCACGTGCTAACGCATCGCCTAAAAGAGATCGCCGGCCGACAAGGAATTCATGTCGTGTGCTCAGCACCCAACAAGGCATATGCCATGTGCTTTAGAGTGAATTGTAGGAATGACCAAAATCAGAAGTCCACCTGCGGCATCGCGCACAGAACACCTTACTTTCGCCCCGCAAGAGAAAGGACCCATACAAAAAATGAAACGAGTTTCAATTGAAAGTCATTCAATTGAATAGAAACTCAATTGAAACTCATTGATCATTTTTGTAAGGGCGAGTTTTTTACAATATTCCTTTGTCATGTGGCAAATGCTGCATAGGACAAACTGGGCATTGCATTAATGACCGCACCAGAGAGCATGCAGCTTCCGTGGGCGCACTAACGTCAGCTGGCCACCTTCCGGCTCATTGTTGAGTATGCCAATGTGCTCCTTATTTTTCAAACGTCACCATCGTTGCAAGAGACAAAAAACCCAAGCAGCACATATTTGGTCGATCATCGGCCAACGGCTGGCAGTGACCCTTTGGCTAGTGGCTAGACAGTGGCCAGCCATTGGCCGATGACCGGCCTTTCTCTGGCCATTGGCCAATGGCGGTTGGCCATTAGCCATCGGTCAAGCATTGGCCGATGAATGGCCGCACCTTGGCCATTGGTCAAAGAACCGTCACCAGGAGCTGGCCAATGATTGGCCAAACTTCGTGCTGCTTGTGAGCAGCTTGCAAGGGAGATCCAGGAGTCCCTGGCCATCGAGGCGAACGGGGACGACTGTGTAAATGCCGCCTCCATTGCGCTATTTCCCAAAGAAAAGGTGTAAGTGCAGGAAGCGCACCATGTGAGCAGCAGTGTTGGACAAAATACTCGATAAAAGTATTTAAGTTAAGTTACTAAATCCCTGCTTCATAAAGTATTTAAGATCCAACTCAAGTTACTTTCACTGTAAAGTAATTTGAGTAGAGTACAAATACTGAGAAGTGTAATTCAATTACTTTTGAAGATACTTCCAAATTGCGTGATTTGTATCGACGTCAGTGCAAAACGCAATTATACAGTTGCGTTAATCTGGTTTACCAGAATGGTTTATTAGCACGCAACAGGTGGTGATTCTCGAACTTCTCGTCGGACAGCCGTCATTTGCGCTGGAAGACATCACCGAATAATTTTGATTTACCCTGACAAAAGGAAGTACAATCGCGAGATTCAATACGAAATATATTAGTTTTTTTTTTTAATCTTCATTGCTGTTAGAGCGAAATAAATACACAGAGGAGTTGTCTGAAATACAAACGCTTTGAGGTAACATTAAACAATTGCACATGTAGAGCTGAAGACTGAAAGCAAGAATAAAAGTTCAAACGTGCCTTTAGGTGCTTCCGGATATTGGAATTTTCGGCTATACCAACGGAGAGCACCTTCGTCTTGGAGAGGCATAGCTTGCATTTCACTTGCAGGTCTCTGCCTTTCTCGGACACACATTCAAAATGAGGCCACGGTAGGACAGAAGCTTGGTCTTCATCATGTGAGTCTGACAGCTTGAGTGAGTGAGAGTATTGCAGAAGGCAAAGCAAAGGAAGTATTTCGCAGCCGATGGAGTGCCGAGAAGGTGACTTTTATAATATGAGAGTAGTTTTTATGGTGTTAGCGTGCGGATACGGCCGCCTTGAGTCTCAGGGTGTTCCGTGTCAGCCAGACGGCGGATGCGCCGCTAAGTCAGTCCAATGCCTGATCGGATCGACTAATGACCGTTTGAGAAAGTCTCGCCTGACACCTGATGTCAGGCGAGAAATCACCGTAGCTTATCGGAGCCAGCAACAAGATTTGGTTGTTGGAAAGAATCTTCATGTTCCCTTGTGCCACGCAGATGACACTTCATACTACAAAACCCTAAAAATGGCGGAATGTCAATATCGTATTTGAGATAATGAGTACAAGATACTCAAAAGTGTAATTAAAATACAGTATCAATTATTCTCAATCAAATATATTTGCAAGATACCAAGAAAGTTCAAAATGTACTTAAGATACAGTATCTTGAGTATTTGAGAGAGGCACAAGCCTGGTGAGCAACCAAGTCGGGATCATGTGAACGCTATTCATGAGGGATTGCACCGAAAAAGAAGTTACCCCAGGGAACGCGACGTTTCAATTCGCGGGTGTCAATGAAAAAGATTTTCAGTAAATGGTTGATACCCAGCAGTGTGTGTCTTTTTCTCCTCTCCTTCATTTTTCCCCCTCGTTCAGCTGAAAAACATTAGAAGAAATTATCACCCCGTTTGCCAGAAGTGTGAAATAAAAGTTACAGCAGTTCGATCGTGCACGGAACACCTGTGTACCTTGATTGACATCAGTTTTCAGAACTACGCAGACGTCCTTGTGAAGGACATAAGGTTCATGGCTCGCGCAAAATAGTGAAACAGCATGAACGGGAAATGACTTTCTTATTCCCAGGGAGAATTTGCGCCAACAAAAATATTGAACGACAAGAGAACACAACTTTTTCGACCGACAAAGGCTGGAGCGTCAGGCAGTGCCGCAGCGGTAGCTGTCTGGGGTGGCCTGCTTTCGTTGTTGTATTTCACTAAGCTGCAGGTCTTGATGAGGAGCCAAAGAATACGTTTTGAAGTCACCTTCACCACCTGCAACGGCAGCCATCTGACGACGTAGACCTTTCATCAGGCTGGATACCAGGTTCGAAGCTCGAAGCAGCTTCCACTCAGCCTCGACCACCGACCACAAGTCGTCCGCCGATCTGTTCTGCAGACGCCGGTAGGAGAGAGCCTTCCTCATTGCCCCTCAGACGTTTTCTATGGCGTTCATGTCGGCTCATGGGGTGGACAGACAAGACTGGAGCGTCATAATCCCTCTGTCGTGCAACAGTTTGGTCACGGACCGTGCTTTGTGGATGTGGCTACGGTGTTGCAGCAGATAAAAGATACCGTCGCTGAAGGAGTAGTCCAAAGCGTACAGCAGGAGCACCGACTGTCCAAGAGACTCTGTGCGCCGCGGAGTTGAAGCGGCCCTCAATGCGAACCAGGTTACCCAGCCCAACCTTTAAGAGAGCTCCCCATACGCTCACAACTCAACGGCCGCTACTGACAATGCGATAAATATTGGAAGGCTTTAAACTAAAAAAAGTTGTAATTCTTGTGTCAGCTCTTATTGTAGTTTAATTTCTCATCTCACGAGAATATCATGAACTGGCTCGAGTATAAATGCTTAAAGAAAGACTGACACTGTGCTAATCGAAGCGGGCTATTCAAGAACCTCAATTATTTGCTGGCTTCTCAGCTTGTGAACTAATAGAGACTGTAAGTCGAATGATTTCTGGGCTAGCAGTCGCTAGAAAACTGTGAAGCTCTCATAAAAGTTTCAGAGCTCTTTACTGGTACTGACGGCTAGTCATATTCGCTGACGTTGATCCAACCGAGTAGAAAATGCAGATTCATCAGTGAACAGGAGGTTCTGCCAGTCTGTTGAAGTGAAAGCTGAATGTCCTTGAGCAAACAAAAAGCGTTTTTCCTTGTTGACTGCCGAAAGACCGTTTAGAGACGGCTACGCTGACCAGCTTTGTGCAGTCGAATTTGCACAGTTTTCTCGCCCACGTTGGAGTAGAATTAATTTTTTATTTCTTGGGCGGTCATTGTCGAATCATCGGCTGCCGTGACCACAATCAATCTGTCCTCGTCCTTCGTCGTCTCCCTCGGTCGTGATCCACGCGGGAGATCGTCAATTTACTGGTCGTCCCGAAACGACTGCTTTATTCTGTTAATTGTGCATAACGGGCGTCCACATAGCCTCCCTACTTCCCTTTGATTATTGTCCTGTTTGCACAAGGCAAGAGTTCTAAGCCGCTCCGGAATTGTAACGCTTAGGCATCGTTTGTCAAGAAGAACATAAGCAAGGGATTCCTCGCTTTTTATAAAAATCTACGGACACCTAAACGGAATGAAGTACGCGCTTTAGCTCACACAGAAAGCGAGGCGTCAGCATTCACCGGTTGCAGCATTTAAGTTCTTTTCCTAAATTTTTTTTTCACACGTGTGCAGATAAACAAATCTTTTCCCGTCCACGTTGTTTCACTAATTTGCAGGAGCCTGCGCTCTCGGTCCTTCACGAGGACATCTGCTGCGTGGTTCCTGAAGTCAATGAAGCTCCACAGATCTTCCGTGCACAAACAAAGTGCTTTAGCGCGCTGAACGAGATTACGGCATCGCTCTGAGAAAGGTTGCTTGTTGGTGAATTATGAAGTCCTACATTTCGTTAAAATGGTTGGTGGACGCGGGAGCTGGTGAACTTGCATTTTGGCAATTTCAACGCCACGCACGAGCCACAAAAACTATAGAGGACAGAGACGAGCGCTAGGAGCTGATATATAAAATTGTACCGAGCAATTGATTTTACTCAGGCGTCAGCAGCCATCCTGGGTCCCTTCTTGCTATTCTGCCTCGAATTTCGCACAGTTTTTGCTACACTGTTCACTAGAAAACTACAACGCGTATTAAGAAAAACTACGCAAGTTAGGAGGGAGCATGACGGTAATGCTCCATATACGCGCGCGCAAGCAGCCTGCTCCTGCTGTGAAGGGTGGTTCCCGTTTCGACCCATTCCCAATTCAACCTTCCCGTTTGCACCTTCCCTTTTCGACCCGGCTTAAAACGACCTTCTCGATTCATCCTTTCCCATTTTGCCCTAACCCGAAACAACCTTCCCCATTCGAAAATCGTTTGTTTTCAGTTGGGTGTGGGCCAGGGAGCACAAGTGGGTCAGCAAGGACCGCAAACTATGAGAACTGGAGTGTCACCTTCGTGATACCACGATTTCTCTGTTTGACTTTCTCAACAAAGCGAAGGCATTTTCTGTTCTATGATGTTTTCCTGTGTGCGCGAGTGTTCCGTGTTTTAAATTGTAAAAAAAAAAATAAAGTCGCAATCATATGCCTGTCACCCTGTCTGATTGATCGCTCTCCAAAATATAAAGATCACTAATATGAGTTTTAAAATAACGTACGAAAGCACTTTGCTAATTTTAGCTTACCCAATGTGCTTGTGTAAGTTAGACTTCATATTGCACGTGGCGCGACACTGTTAGCACGAACAAGCGATCGGCGGTATTGCTGCTTATCTTATAGAATTAAAAGGCTGCCATAAAAAGCATTACTCTCTTTGGAAATGCTCATCTGAGCCACTACCCTAAGCCCTATAGTTTGGTGCTTGCTAATACCATTTCGAAATAAAATTTAAAAAAAGCGACAAGCCAGTCTTTGCAGTATCGGTGTCGCAGAGTGTACATAGACCGTTTCGCGGTTGCACGTTATGGGGATCATTTTAAAATAACAACAAAACAAAAACACTTTAAGTGGTTGAAGTAAGAATAATATATTATTACTTCGAAGCTTGCCTAAAAGAGGTGCATATTTGTAGAATACATTATTGGCATGCAAACATATTTCAGAACACATGTTCTTAAAGGCATACTTCAACGAAATTTGAAATATACCTGTCGTGTTCACAAATAGGCTGAATATTATCCACAATATCCACAAATGACAATCGCACGTTTGTATTTTGAGCCGAATGACTATTTTTTGTTATAAACGGCCCACTATGGCAAATGCTCGGAAAGGAGCCAGCGGAGAGCACGTCCCATCCGCTGCAATCGTGACGTGGTTTGTCTCGGGACCTTACGTCCGGAGGCACCGGACGCTCCGAGCTATCCCAGCCAATCCCGCTCTGTGGACGTAGGCCGTGATACGCTTTCCATGTATCGTTGCGCCCTCTCTTCAAGGTCATGGGACATTCGCATAGCCTTGGATAGGCCCCGATGGCTCGTAGCAACCGCTGAAAGCAGCCGAAGCACACCAGCGATCGGGCCACCGCAAGTAACCACAAAGCTGTCTTTGTACGAATTTTAAGTGACGGGTTAATCTTCTATAATCTTGTAGAGGGACAATCGCGACTTCTGGGACACACGCAAGAGAGTCTCGGGGAGAGGGGAGTTCCTCCTTCAGCTCTTCTCTCGTCGTGGCCGGAGGCGAGACAGTTATCGTCACAACCTGTCAAGGTTCCTAGACGGGCATTACAAACGAGGCGTTAGCGACATCCACCAGGTGCTCTTCGCTAATCGTTTAATTCGTTTTAAAATTTTTTTTCATGTCTTTTTCAACGAGAAATTGGTGTGTCTGATGTGATAATGCTCCCTAGGACACGAATAGGCCAAGACATTTTAAGCGTAGATATTTGATTGTAGTATTCCTTTAAGCAGAAAAGGTGCGCAGTGCGGGGTTAGGACGATTAGACTTTTCGCGAAGAGGTGCTGATGCGCAGGGTCTTATACAAATGGGTTGAAAAAGTGCGGGTTCAAACGCAAAGGATCTTTCGGGTATCGGTTGAAACAGGACGGGTTCAAGTGAGAAGGTCGTTACGGGAATGGGACAAAACGAGACGGGTTCAAACGGGAAGTTGGTTTCGAAAATGGGTCGAAACGGGACGGGTTTAAACGAGAAGGTCGATTCGGGAATGGGTCGAAATGGGACGGGTTCAAATGGGAATGGGTTGTTTCGGGCTACACCCGCTGTGAACTGCGAGCTTCCTTGCATGGCTGATGCCGAGCCCACAAAATTGGCTGTGACGGAAATTCCATCGCACCACCGGCACAGCGTCGAAGCTTGGGTTTTGCTGGGCGAGGGTGAAACAGATCGGTGTGAAACGCACACCCTCGAAGCTGCTCAACCAGCACTTTTACCAGTTTCAAGGGGCATTCCGGAAGCGCAGCATGTACCGATGGCCACGCGCTCCGCTGTTTGCATTTGATTTGAACCTAATAAATGTTAGTTTATAACATTAACAATGTTTTCAAGCCAAAAATAAAAAAAAACGATGCGTGGAAAAATAGGAAATATACAAGACCGACAAGCGTTTCACGACTGCCCGATAGGTGGCGCAAGTGCGTTCCCTCGTCGTAAGAGAATTTAATGTGGAGATCATGTCGTCTGCTTCTTTTGCAGGGGCTTCGGTGACGTTAGAACGACGCAGAGTTATGATTGGCTCTGATTGAAGGAAAGTGAGAAGACTTCGAAGCAAGCTTCCTTCAGGTCTACCCACTATCCTTCAATCAGAGCCAATCAGAGCTCGGCGTCTTTCTGACGTCACCACAACCCCTGCGAAAGAAGCAGACAAACTTTCGCTCCGCATAGGTTTCAACGATTTCAAGACACACGGTCCTAAGAAGTCGCAAGTGTTTGAACGGGCCTTAACGCATTTGTGTGCAACGAAACGTAAATTGGTGTTAGCCCAAACCGTAATTATTATCAGTTCATTGTCATCTCAGAAATCAATTAAACAGAATCTAAACCGATCGCACCGGTGGCACCGGCCAGGTAATTGGAAGGGAAACCCAACCCAACGTGGAGGACAGTGACTGCGTATTAGGTGATCGTCAGTGGATCCACGACACACTCTAAACGGTACACAACTTGTATGCAGCATCAAATAAAGCGCCACCACCAGGAGAGCGGCACCGGCTGCGACGTCACCCTTCAGAATACGGGAAGGCAAAATCTAAGGCACGGCGGACATATCCGTACAGTGCATAGAACGCATCTTCGACTGGTGTGTTTAGCGTCCCATCTCTCCCATACATTGAAAGTGGTTCCGAAGTTGCAACAAGGGCACTTCTGCAACCGCCTCTTCACCTTGGTCCGTGAAGGCGCCCCACGTTCGTCGATCGGGTTAGTTTTCCCTCGCCGGGCTGCGGTTCCAATCTGCCGGCACCTTGAAGAAACTCCTTTAAGAATGATCTGATAGGTTTATTGCGTATTTACAGCAAGAAGCATGTTGAGTGTCAGTCTCTGTCTCTGTCTGTCTCTCTCACAAAAGAATCCCCTGCTTTTATAACGTTCACCCAAGGGCGAGTACGAGACGTCCGTCACGTAGGCCGCGTCGCCCGCATGCAGCTAGAGTATCGTGTGTCGCCGGAGCGTGCCACACCGCCGTTCGGATGAGGCGCTCGCGGACTAGAGCTTGGCCGTCTCGACCGTAGTCCAAGGCCGAGGAAGCGACGGGTTGTGTCGTCGACCGCATCCAGTACGGTAGGCCAAGGCCGCAACGTGATGCCGCGCACGTAGCACCTCCGAAAACTACACCAGCGTTCCCCGGCGTGTGTGTGGTTGAGGTTATCGCCGCCAGTCCTTGAGCTTTGCGCCGTTGCTCGGTGTTGCGTCGATCCCAGATGTTCCGCCGCCGGGTGCTGCATCTTGAGCAAGCGGCTTGAGCACGACGTGATGGCCTTCCCTCCTCCAACCACGAGCTCCATCCATGTCAGGAGCTCAGTACATGCGCAGTTGAGCCCGACACCTCCCTTCTGACTGTGATGCACGCCACATTGGGATGCATCACAACACCACGAGGAGCTCAACGTCTTTGCGTCCGGGTGTAGACTGTACCCCCGCTCCCGCGAACACAAGTTATGACAAAGCCTTGAATACTCCAAATTGCCCGCTCCACCTGTGCCCTCGCGGGCCCCTATGGCGCTTCTTCGTTGGCACCCACCAGCCTCGACAGTGCATCCGCGTTCGCGTTTTCGACTCCCTTTTTGTGCTCAATGGTCAGATTGAATCTCTGTAGCGCTAGAGCCCATCGAGTTAGCTTCGCGCTGTGCGGACTGCTCAGAGTCAGATACTTTAGTGGATTGTGGTCAGTCACCACGCGGACCTGTGCGCCGAAAAGCCAGACCTCCAATTTATCCAATGCCCAGATGATTGCGTAGGCCTCCTTTTCTATCGTGGCCCAGCGAGCCTGGGTCGGACTGAGCTTCTTACTTAAGAACGCAACCGGACACTCCTTGCCCTGGTCATTGCGCTGTGCAAGACACGCTCCGACAGCATATTCGGAGGCATCGGTGGCAAGGATGTACTCACGATTGGGGTCTGGAGCGTAAAGCGATGCCGCGCGCTTGAGGCAGTCCTTTATGTTTTCAAACGCGTTTTGCGCCTCGGTATCCCAAGGCAGCTGTAGTGGTGTTCGCCTATTAGTCAGATTAGTGAGAGGTAGCACTATGCGGGCGTACTTCGGGACGTACTGCCGGTAGTAATTGGCTAGCCCCAAGAAACTCCTGAGCTCCCTTTTGGTCCGCGGTGCAGGCATTTCCTCAATCGCCTTGACCTTCGCTGGGTCAACACTGAGTTTTCCGGAGCCTACAACATGCCCCAGAAACTCAACCTCCGGTTTCGCGAAACGACACTTGGCTGTATTTACTCTAAAGCCTGCGGCTGCGACTGCAGTGAGCACCTTCTCAAGGTGCTGGAGGTGCTCCTCCCATGTCTCGGAGAATACAGCGAGATCGTCAATATACGCGCACGCGTATTCCCTGTGGGGTGCCAGCACGCCATTGATAATTCTCTGGAACGTGGCGCTCGCGTTCTTCAGTCCAAATGGCATTACCCTCCACGCGTACTGACCAACCGGTGTCACGAATGCCGTGAGAGCTTGTGCCTGCTCATCCAGTGGTATTTGCCAATATCCCCTTAACATATCAATCAAGGTTATATACTTCGCCTTTGCCACCTGGAGCAGCAATTCGGAGGGTAGACTCATCGGGAATGCGTCTGGTTCGGTGATGCTGTTGAGCTTCCGATAATCGCAGCACAGCCTCAGCCCCCCATCCTTTTTGCTTACGCATACGACTGGATACGCGTGCGGGCTCTCAACAGGGTATATCAGGTCCCACGCCAACAGCTCCTGTACTTGCCGTTCGACTTCCTTTCGGAAAGCCATTGGTACCTTATATGGATGAACGGGTTGTCGCGCCGCGCCCTCCTTGATCTTAATTTTGTGCACGCCAACTGTGCACTTTCCTGGCCTGTCTCCGAAGACCTGGCCGTGCCTAGCGACCAGCGCGATAACCTCAGCGCGCTGTGACGGCTTCAAGTGACTCAACGCGGCGAGCGGTATTCGATGGTTTCGTTCAACCTGTGTTGGAAATGTTTGGATGTCCCCAAAGTCACTGTCACCCTCGAAAATCAAACCCACGGCGCCAACCCGGGCGTGGTACGCGCGAAGCTTGTTTGCGTGCACTGATCGAGATGTTCCATCCTCCATCTCAATCAAGTAACTGTACGGCCGTAACTTGCGAATTACCTTAGCCGGTCCTTTCCACTTCGCCGCTAATTTGCCCTCGCACTCTCTCTCGAGCCATAAAACCTGCTGCCCCTCGCTAAACTGTTTGTCTGTCGCCCGCAGATTATACCTGCTAGCGTACTTACATTGCTCCCCCGTAGTACTCTCTTCGGCCCTTGCGTTAGCCTCAACTAACCTTTCGCGCAAGCGCGATAGGTATTCTTCTGCAGACACGCCCAGAGTGTCCGGGACAGCCCAATCGCCAGACCATGTCTTTTGAAGTATCGAGAGTGGCCCCACTGGTACCCTCCCGTACATCAGCTCAAAGGGCGATTTACCCGTCGTTACGTTCGGGACTTCTCTGTAAGCCCAAAGCAGGAACGGTACAAACTTGTCCCATTGCCGTCCATGCTCCCTCACAATGTGAAAAAGCATCGACTTGAATGTTCCATTCCAACGTTCGACGAGTCCGTTACTCTGTGGGTGGTCTGGCGTGGAGAATCTCGGGCACGCCCCTAGCTTCGACAGAAGCTCCTGGGTCACCTTTGCCGTGAAATTTGTCCCCTGATCACTACACACCACCTCGGGGACTCCTAGACGCGCGAAGATTTCCAATAACGCATCACACGTGGCCTTTGCTGTCAGTGTCCTGAGGCACACTACTTCTGGCCATCTTGTGTTAACGTCTACTACGCATAATGCGTATCTGTGACCACGCGCCGATGGCGGGTCAATCGGACCGATGCAGTCCATGTTAACCACCTGAAAAGCGGTTTCCGGTCTGGCCAGTGGCGTGATTGGTACGCGGTCCAGCGTACGAGCTGGGGACCTCACCTGACACGAAGGACACGAACGGCAGTATTCTCTTACGTCTCGCGTTATACTTGGCCAGAAAAAGGAGCACTTTATACGTTGCAGCGTTTTCCGCTCACCGAGGTGCCCCGCCCACGCCGAATCGTGTGCCATCTTCAGCACCTTTGAGCGGCGATCTGACGGTAGCACGAGTTGACAGCACTGATGTCCTGCGATCGGTTCCTGATGGAACAGCAACTCGTCACGTATTGTCATGCCATGCGTCCCTTCCCTAGCCTGTGCCCATGCCTCACGCAGCGACTCATCTGCCAATTGCGCCTCGCGAAACTGTTGCCGCGCCGTTCGCGTCTGCGCGCCACCGTCCTCCAAGCTCTCAGCCTCCACCGCGAGAGACAGTGTATTTTTGGTGCATTCTAGTTCGTCTAAGCTTTCTTCCTCTTCCACGTCTTCACCACGAATTTCTATGTTCTCCTGAACTTCGCATCTCACTCTCTCCTTGAGCAGCTGGTCGTAGTCTTCGAGAGTGATCAAAACATCCACTCCCGTGACTAGCCTGTCGGTAAGCGCACACAAGATTCCTCGTTCTGACGGATTGAATGACACGAGCGGTACGCCCTCTGTCGCTGTTAATGGGACGTAGGCCAGCTCTGCAATGACCTGTTCCCCGAATGCACCAGTCAACTTTATGGTCGACCCTGCACTCTCATATTTCTGACAAGCTGCCTTTCTAACGACTGTTATGTCCGCCCCGGAATCAACCCTTGCGCGTAATGTCCGACCTGCGTTAGTCAGTGTTACTCCTCTCGTACCGACTACCTTGCTCACTTTAGGTGGTCCTATTTGAGCTTGGGGAGCTTCCTCCTCATACTGCGGGAAGGCTACCCGGGCAACGACTGACCTGTCTGTGCCCTTGACAAGGCGGGCTTCCGTGGTTTCCCTCGTTGGGCACTGCTTAGCTATGTGCCCCGTTGCGTGGCACTTGAAGCACTGTTTCCTTATACGTGCGTCCCAGTTGGCTTTCTTTGCTTGCGACGACGCCACAGCCTCGCCTGCCGTCAAATTCGCAACAGGCGCACCCGTGCGAGACACCACAACAGGCCTGTTCTTACGGCTTTCGTCGTAACTCTCTGCTAGCTTCACTACCTCGCTAGGCGTGAGGAAACCTGGTTTGTCATTCAAAATAACATGCGCCCGCGCTTCCGCAGTTAAACACTCCCTCAAACGGTCTGCTACTGTCAGCTGTTTGAATTCTTGCAGTGAGCTCACCTTGCAACTTTCCAGATAGTAATCAAGGTAATTTTCCAACCTCACTGAGAATTGCTCCCAAGTTTCCTTCGCTCCTTTCGTTGACCCAGAGAACAAACGCTTGTATTCAGCCGCGGAAAGCCGCAAACCATCCAAAATTTTGCTTTTCAGAGCAGCGTAATCTCTTCTCTCTTCCGAAGAGAGCCGCGTGAGAAGACCCCGTGCCCGCTCACTAAGCCGCGGCAAGACCAGTCCGGCCCACCACTCGCGTGGCACCTCGTACGACTCAAGGGTCGCTTCTACATATTCGAACCAGCTGGGCACGAGTGCCTCCTGGCTCGGCATTGGCGCAAGAACACCTTTTAATAGACCTGCAAATTTCAGTCGTCTATCCTCGTCCGCTTTTGCGCCCACCGCGAAGCCGCTGTCAACCTCGCCAGGCTCTGCACTCCTATGTGATTGCAGCCGCTGGATTTCCAGCTCCATTCGCTGCCTCTCCCGTTCTGCCTCAGCAATTTTTAACTGTAACTGCAGCAGCATAATCTGCTGCTCCGACGCCGCCTCTGGTGTGGTATTTGCTCCTCCCGTCTGACCTGCGAGTGCCAACTCATCTCCCGCCCCATCCGCCATTTCCCCTGTTTCCTTAGCGATGTCACTCCTCAAAACCCAAGGCTTTGACATAACATGCGCTCAAGAGGAACCAAGGAGGTACTCGCCTAGCTACCGAAGCGCTGCGCTGCGTGGCCCTCGGTGCCCCGGCTGGTCGGATTAGCTTGGAGTGTCCGGTGGCTCTCCACGGTTCAGCTTGAGGTCGCCGCCTTCACCAGTCCCGGTTGTCCTCCGTTACAGCGGAGTTCTTCAGCTCAGCCTAAGCAGATCCTGTCGACTGCGCCACTTCTGCAACCGCCTCTTCACCTTGGTCCGTGAAGGCGCCCCACGTTCGTCGATCGGGTTAGTTTTCCCTCGCCGGGCTGCGGTTCCAATCTGCCGGCACCTTGAAGAAACTCCTTTAAGACTGATCTGATAGGTTTATTGCGTATTTACAGCAAGAAGCATGTTGAGTGTCAGTCTCTGTCTCTGTCTGTCTCTCTCACAAAAGAATCCCCTGCTTTTATAACGTTCACCCAAGGGCGAGTACGAGACGTCCGTCACGTAGGCCGCGTCGCCCGCATGCAGCTAGAGTATCGTGTGTCGCCGGAGCGTGCCACACCGCCGTTCGGATGAGGCGCTCGCGGACTAGAGCTTGGCCGTCTCGACCGTAGTCCAAGGCCGAGGAAGCGACGGGTTGTGTCGTCGACCGCATCCAGTACGGTAGGCCAAGGCCGCAACGTGATGCCGCGCACGTAGCACCTCCGAAAACTACACCAGCGTTCCCCGGCGTGTGTGTGGTTGAGGTTATCGCCGCCAGTCCTTGAGCTTTGCGCCGTTGCTCGGTGTTGCGTCGATCCCAGATGTTCCGCCGCCGGGTGCTGCATCTTGAGCAAGCGGCTTGAGCACGACGTGATGGCCTTCCTTCCTCCAACCACGAGCTCCATCCATGTCAGGAGCTCAGTACATGCGCAGTTGAGCCCGACAAGGGCTGTCACATGTGGCCGGATGTCGCGATCCTGGCAGTCGGTGCTAAACGTTTCAACAAAAAACGCGAGCGAACGCGAGTGTTGGTGTTATCATGGAGTCCCGACTTCTGGAGAGGCCCTGCTGCTGCAGGTCGCTCTCCAGCAATCTGCAGATGTGTCAGCAACCTGCAGATGTGTCAGCAACCTGCAGATGTGTCAGCAACCTGCAGATGTGTCAGCAACCTGCGGCAGCATGTCGTCTGCCACATCTGCCGCTGGGACATCGCTAGGATCGCGACCGGTGACGACACGACATATCTGCGCTTTCATCCGGTGGAAATCGAGGGACCACTTCCTAGGACTCGGTAAACACACCAGTCGGAGCCGCGTTTCAGGCACCATAGCCTCAGCTGGACATTCTTAGCACGACTATGGGTGATGTACAACGTAAGTCTGCGAGTGTACCTAACCACTTGACTGTGCTCTAGGAAAACCTAGACGACAGAAACAATCGGATGCGCAGATATAACCTAATAAAAAATGGCCGTCCGGAAGGAGAAGACAAGAATGGGAATGACACAGCGAATTCATGTTTCAAACTTCGTGAAGGAAAACATCGTGAGGTGCACAGTGCTGCAAGGTTACACTGAACAGACAAACACGTAAACTATGAGACGATATAGCAGACATATCGACTGCCATATCTGTCTTTACGTGTTCAGTGTAACTTTGCAGCGCAGTATACCTCACAATTTCAAACCAACTAGCCCAAATCCAAACACTGTTAGGCAAACACCACCCAAAACCTTGGTGAAATTGAAAGAAGTCGTCGTGTTGGTCTGAAGAGGGCAGGATAAACGCCAATCATTATCACATTTTTGAGCACTAAGAGCAAAAACAATGTCATAAAGAATGCGTCCAAGCATAAAAATGCATATTTTACGATAGTCTAGGTCTCCGAGGATGTTTCAACAATCGTGTTGTTCGACAGGCAAACGTTGCGGGAGTTTGCGTCCCCATTCCGAATTTAAAACATTAGATAAAAGCTGTCAAATAACAAACTGCGCGCCGGTAAGCAAACTTATGTGTACCAAAATGAAAGCACTGTGGTCATTAAGTTGCAACCTCCCCAACATAAGGGCACACGTCCCGCCGAGTGACTCGCAGATAACGCTGAAATGTCTCGCCCACCTTGCCAGAGAAAAGTGCCGATATTATACTTTTTCCTGGTGAACTTCCGCAGCTTAGTTTCCAAACAGGATGAAGTCGAGTGTATCACTTTGTCTTGCGAGCAAGATATTGTTTTCAGAAGAATGGATAGTTGGGCGAGTTGGTGGGAATCCATCGTAGGAAACAGCGCGAAAAGCAGACGAGGACGAAGAAGAAACACGCGGGAGGAGCGCTGATTATCAACTAAAGTATTTTAATAGGAAAATACATAAAAACGACCATCCATCTTTGGCAGTACGCCCCCGTCTGCGTATCACAAGACAATCGCTCGTTAAACGATATAAAAAGTTCTATGATGCTAGCCCAAATCCAAAAACGGCACCTCACGGTCCAGCAGTGCGAAATACGATTGACTGACACAGGAGGCTCCCGCCCTTTTTATTTGGTATGCCTCTACTATCTCTCTAGACACTTGGTCCCCATGCTTGAACAAAACCGCAGTGGCCGCAGGTGTCAAGAAACAAAAGAACCTTGTGTTGGAGGTATTCTTTGCGGCTACAACGCACAAACCTGATATCCCATTTTGTACTATTTTATCGAAAAAAGGCACCTGGCTCCACGCATTGTCTGGGTGCCTGCAAAAAAGAAAAAAAAGCTTGGCCTGACCTTTTTTGCACCCCAAGTTCCTTGGTTGTCAGTGAGTTTCTGATGGAAAACTACCCAAAAAGCTGCAGTGCTTTCAGCATAGACGTTGAAGGCCTGTATTGTTTTATGTCCCACGACGACCCGATGAAACAATTACAGGAATGGATTTTGAACCTGAATGAGGAGGTAGCCTTTGGATCTATATGCGGTGTGACATTCGAAGATTTTCTTAATATACCGTGCTTTTATTTAAAGTCCACTCGTATTGGATGTCAAGACAAAGTTCGGATTGAAAAATCCGGAGTGCGCATTGGGTCGGGAGGGGCCCGTGTACTGAGTAGTATTTTTCTTGGAAAAGTGGATAGAGCACTTCAAAACAAGAGAGAGGGAATTACTGGAAGGATTTTCAGATGCGTGGATTATTATATTGTATTCGTAGAAAACCCCGGTTCCTCGTTCTTTGTTCCTTGTTCAGTGAAGCTAAAGACCTTCACTGAACAAGGATTAGGACTAAAATTCACGTTCGAAACCACCAAAAAACACCAGATTCAGTTTCTGGATCTCAGTATCGATGTTCAGCAGGCGCATGTTTGTTGGACTCACAATCCCAGAACCGCTAAGTCCTTGCTCAATTTTTGGTCCTCCCATGCAAAGCTGATAAAAAAACGGTATTGCTGTATCGTGTGTTCGAAATGCGCTATCGAAATCGTGCGAGCACGAAATGAAGGAGAGCGTTTTAGATCAAATAGCTAGGCTTCGAGAAGCAGGTTTTCCAGATCCGGTGATTAACGCAGCCTGCGAAAAAGTAACGAAGAGTATCAGGGCCAACGCAGCAACAAACAGCGCTGGGCGGGAAGTGAATAGAAAAACGAAGATGGCCTTCATTCTTTACGTTCACTGCGTTTCATACTGGTTAAAGGGGATCGCGGCAAGACACGGAGTGAGTGTTTTTTCGGCCAAAAACAAGCTGAGCCCAATTTGCCCTGCCATAGAAAGGCGTGTTAGTAAGCGAAAAAAACAAAACAAATAGTCATGGATGCACCGTAAAGCATGGCACACAGTTCGTATCATGCACCGTTGGAGCAGTGTATAAGACACATTTCTCATGCGGGCGGGTGTAGATTGGTCACACGGGGCGCTGTGTGAACATCCGTTTAAACCAGAGTTCATTGAAGGGGTGTGCATACTCTAATCTCGCAATGCGTTGTCGCGACTGAAAGGGTGAGCCAAGACTGAGTGACACCGAAGTTTTGTTCAAGCACAGAGACCGAGTGTCTAGAGAGATAGTAGAGGCATACCAAATAAAAAGGGCGGGAGCCTCCTCTGTCAGCCAACCGTCTTTGGCACTGCTGGACAGTGAGGTGGCATTTTTGGATTTGGGCTAGCATCGTGTCCCTTTTTATCGCGTTTAACACGTGCCATCACGCTCATATAAATTGTTTCGTGATACGCAGACGGGGGGCGTACTGCCAAATATGAATAGTAGTTTTCATGTATTTTACTATTAAAATATTTTAGTTGATAGTCAGCGCTCGTCCGGTGTGTTTCTTCGTCCTCGTCTGTTTTTCGCGCTGTTTCCAAAGAAAATATTATTCTCTGTATGGAAACGTGATTGACGTCTAATATCCCGAACGCAAAATTTATATTAAGTAAACTCTTCCCAAGAGATCAAGTTTTTTCCAGGGTGGGAGGCGTGCTTACCGTTAAAAGTGACTTCCCCTGTTTCCTCATTAAGTGCGATTCATCTCTTGAATTGCTCTGGATTCGACTGGAATTGGACTTCCACCACGCTTTGATTGGTGTTTGTTACCGCCCTCCAAGTTCGAAACCTGATGTCTTTAACGATGATTTGTACACATGCCTTAGTACAATAATAGCTGATTACGCAAACGATATTCTCATATTTGTTGGAGATTTTAACTGCCCTGGAATAAACTTTGAAACAGTGCAATCCTATCCGAGTTTTTTGCATTCCAATCACTCAAGCGAGTTTTTGTTTTGTTTCTTTTGAAAAGTTTTAACTAACACAGATCTTCAATCTTCCTACACAGGGCAAGGCAACGCTGAATACGTTTTGAGTTCCTAATCCCGAACATGTGAATGCAACTTGCGTTATCTACCTCATAAATGATCATGCCATTGTTCATGATGAAACATCTGTTGCCTTAAAGCGACTGAAAAACTACCACAAGCTCATTCAAGATTAAGCTCGCACTCATGTTGACGCCTTAATCGGGGAACTGGCCTTGTTCATCGATCAATACACCATGACTTTCATCCATTGTTCGGTGAACGATAACTGGATTGAAATAAAACCTATATTGCAGCGTCTTATTTCCGCCTACGTCCCCATAGTCAAAATGAAATGCAATGCCCTTTCACCTTGGTTTACGACAAAAGTAAAACGCTTACTGAATTAAAAACACTACTATTTCCGAAAGCCAAAAGAGCGGTGTCGAGAATGACTGGTCCTCTTATCTCGTTCTCTCGAGACAGAATATTACCACAGTAAAAATCGCTAAGAAGGAGTTTTACGGTCCTAATTTATCCCATCTACTTCGTACTGATCCTCGCAAGGTTTTGAAGGCCATCAATCTGAGTCCAGCTTGGAATGACCCTGTGTTTGTAGGAACCGATAATCGTCAAATAAATGACAATAAAGCATCAATTTTTCGAAACTTTCTTTTCGGTCATATTCACAGAGGTAGACTTCCCTCTGTCTGCGTATCCTGACATCCCTGGTATTGCAATTACCCCCATTGAATTAAATAGGAACGGTGTCAAAAAATTAATCGAAACGTTTCCTTCTAAGTGCGCTCCTGGAGATAATCCCTTAGCAGCAACCTTTTGAAGTTAGTAAAACGTTTGTCACCCATTTTTAAAAAAAAAACTATTAAAACAAATCTTTCACTCGGGAAGTGTCTCGCTCGATTGGCGTTCCGCCATTGTTAAACCCATCGTCAAATTAGGTAACCAATCAAACCCGTCTAATTATCGCCCCATCTCTCTTACCAGTGTACCCTGCAAATTATTTTAACATGGCATTTTTACTAACGTCATGTCACACTTGGATCAGATCAGCTTATCTTTTCTTAATCAACACGGCTCCAAAAAGAAATACAGTAAATGACGTATTTTGCGCGGGCTCAATATTTCGCGGTTTAGGTCAGAGCTGAAGTTTTGGAGTAATTCGCGGGCTCTAATTTTCGCGACGCGGTGGGATCTCAATAGAGATTTCAATGTGTTTCCGTTTTACCGGAATTGTTTGCGGGACCTGATTTTCGTGAATTTTAGGTGACTCGCGAAATTCGCGAAAATAGGTCCTCGCGAAAGTTAAGTCGTTTACAGTACAAGAAAAAAACTACTCTTGTAACACCCAGCTCTTTGAATTTGTGTATGAATTGCATATTAATACTCACGCCGGCAGGAGCACATACGAATATTTTGTTCATTGATTTCGCCAAGGCATCTGGTACAGTACCTCATGGACGAATAATTTTAAAGATTTTTCGCCTCCGAATTGACCCACCCCTAGTAAATCAGATTTCAGCCTTTCTCACCGGATGAACTCAATCCGCAATTATTAACAATGCAGTCTCTTCCCGGGTGCCTGTGATTTCTGGAGTACCGCAGGGGAGCGTACTCGGACCAGTACTATTTTATATATATGTATTAATGACCTCCCATGAATCATTCAATCAACCACTAGACTTTGCTGACGATCGTGCACTATACCGGAAAATTTTATTTCCAGCAGATCATGTCATCTTTCAAAATGATCTTAGTAACGTCAGCGGACGTGACAAATGAAAATTAACTCGAGTTAATGCCAAGTATTAAGTGTTACAGAGGAGAAAAAACATCACATTTCCAGTACTCTTTTTTAAACCGAGTAAAATGATGTGTACCATCATATAAGCACTTACGAGTTTATTTCACCAACTATTTGTCATGGAATGAGTACATAAATAGTATAGTAAATAATGCATCCCGCAACTAGGTTTTTTTAAAAAGGAAAATTCATTCCGCTTCCCAAGAAATGAAACATCTTTCTTATAAGTCAATTATTCTGCCGAAACTCGAATATGCCAGTATGACGACATTCATTATTTAATCCTAAAATTAGAAACTTTACAAAACGAGGCCGCACGTTTCATCTGCCGCGAGTACGTTCCCTAAACAAGTGTCTCATAGCTGGAGGGAAAACTGGAACTAACCCCTTTTGGAAATCAACGTAAATGATCTCGTTTACGCTTTTCATCAACTTTACTACAGCGAAGCACTTTGTGGACATCTTCCTGTATACCTGCATGGTTTATATCCCCCAGGCTTGATTAGACATGCAAAGTTGAACGAATTCAATCACGTACTAACTCGTTCATGTTCCGTCCACTATCATTATGTATAAAAGATTCGAACAGTCTCCCCGCACACGTAGTGGCTCAAGCCGATCAATATTGTTTAAGCAATGCTGCGTAGATTTTTTTGTTAATTTATTTTTATTCCGACGTCAATCCTAGCTTGACCCTTCCATTTCTACTCTTTCACTGTGTTCATGCATGTATCGCTCAATCTATGAAATCGTTGTATATTTATTTTGAAGTTTGGGTTTTAGAAGTCTGTCGTTGGTGAAATTTTATAACAACTTTTCGCTTCTTGTTTTTCTTTTTTTTTTGTATATGTTACCAATATGAATATTCCTCCCTTCTTGGTGACCCCCTCCCCCAAGTAATGCATTATCAAATGCCTTTGACGTAAATAAAAGAAATAAAATAAAATAAATAGTCTAGGTAAGCGTCTTCATTCTTTTTTCCCCCTCTGCAGCCAGCAGAGAAGAAATCACGAAGCCGACAAAGCTTTCTACCCAAACTGACCTCAGAATCTCGCTTCCTGCACCTTCGCCGTGGACATCCCGACCACCTGCGACAAGAACGACCTTAAGTAGGCTGTGCGAAAGCTGCGACTTTTCTTGCGTTTAATCGTAAGAAAAATTGGAAAAACCGTTCTCAAAAGAGTGTTTAAACCGCCCAAAGAAGCACGTCGTGTGTCCTTCTCCAACACATGCAACATCTCGTACAATCGTTCCACCAAAGCACACATCTTACACACGTCTCCTACATCAGTTCCACTGAAAGGAAAGGACACATTGCAAACAATGAGCATAGCACTCTATCTGAACTTCTGAAGACAAATCTCCTTCAACACGAATTTCCACAGCGCAACATCTACCGGTGTCAATCGCAACACGCTAGCAGTCGTTTGCTTCCTTTTTTTTTATCCGATTTGGTATTTTGGTTTTAACGAATATTTATCAGTTTTTCTTTTCGGTCAACTCCTTAACCGTTTTTGTGCGGTTTTTTATATTAATTTTTGTTTTTCGTTCATTGCACGCACGCCTTGGGCCCTACGTGTCTCCACAATCGGGCGCCATCCGTAAAAAAGGCGTACAATAAAAAAAAACAAAAACACGTGCCGCCATCTGTGGGCAGCGCCGCAAACGAAAGCGAAGCTATGAACAAGCCTGGGTCCTCCAAAACAGCCATGGGGCGAGGAAGGGAGCTCGGACACGGACAGCTACACTTGTCTTAAACGATTTGTGGACGGCTCAAGGTGCACGAGATAGGCTCGTCCAAAACGGGTAAAACCAAAACGTCTACGACCTAGCTATATAGACTAAGACCGCAGTAAAAAAGAATATTCATTTATTTATATTTTATACTACTGGTCTTTGTTCAGAAACATTGTAGGAAGAGTTAGGTTCATGACAGTACAAAATAACAAACAAACAACATCTAAATGACACTAACATGTCACGAAAGAAAAAAACACTCAGACAGGAGCACATCCGGATCTTCTGCTTCTTGATTTCACCGAGGCGTTTGGTGGGGTGTAACATGAACGAATAATTTTAAAGCTTTCTCACCTCCAAATTGACCCACCCCTAGTAAATTGGATTTCAGCCATTCTCACCGACCGAACTCAATCCGTAATTCATAGCAATGCAGTCTCTTCACCCGGGTTCCTGTTATTTCTGGAGTGTCCCAGGGCAGCGTGCTCAGACTACTACTCTTTTTGATATATATTATTGACCTGCCATCAAACATTCAATAAAACATTAGACTTTGCTGACGATTGTGCGCTATACCGGAAAGTTTCATCTCCAGCAGATCGTGTGATCTTTCAAAATGTCCTTATAAAGACAGCGAATCATGTGCTACGTGGCAAATGAAAATTAACTCGAGCAAATGCCGCGTATTAAGAGTTACCATTAAAAAAACACCTTTTCAGTCCTCCCTTTTAGACCAAGCAATTGAATGGGTAACGTCATATAAACACTTAGAAGTTAATTTCACCAACAATTTGTCTTGGAATGCAAATATAGGTCGCATAGTAAATAATACATCCCACAAACTAGGTTTCTCGTTTGTTTTTTAACGTAACATTGATTTCACAACTTAGAAAATTAAACTTTTGGCTTATAAGTCAATTGTCCTTCCGAAACTCTAATATCCCCGCATGATATCATTAGTTATTTAACCTTAAAATTATAAGTTTTAGAAAACAGTGCCGCGCGTTTCATCTGCCGCGAGTACGCTCCCCTAACAAGTGTCTCATAGCCGAAGAGAGACCTGGAAATAACTTGTTCATGTTTTTTCCGCTATCATTTTGTATAAAATATTGGAACAGTCTCCCCGCACACGTAGTGACTCAACCCGATTCTATATTGTTTAAGCAAAGCTGCGTAGATTTTTTACATCGAAGCTTGTAAGGGCTCGTTTCCCCACTTTCGTGTATGGTACCAAACAAATGTCAACACAAAACTACACAAAACTCTGGACAGCTGGAGCTATCTATGAGCGACGGCGGCAACCAGACAACCAGTATGGTTGCCGCCGTCGCACATAGATGGCGGCAACTTTTCCAGCTATCCAGAGCCGTATATGGGGAGAGTTTGGCCAGTCTATAATCTCGCCGCCGTGACGTCCGCCTCCCGAGTGAGCCAATCAGCCCGCGGCGCAGAGCGAGAGGCGTGAGCGCATGCCCGTGAACTGCCGGCTGCTCCCAGCTGCGCGGGGAAGGCCGCCATTTTCACTTCTTCGCCCGGCGGTATGCATGGAATCAACATCCAAATATCCGTTCTTTCATTTTATATGGCAGACTCTGACAAGAAAATGATATAGTGCTATTCATTGGTGGCTTAACAAGCTAACAAATGAAGACATGATGAACAGAACAGCGCACAAAAGGACGAGGACAGAGAAAAGGAACATGCAGGACACACAAGCGCTGACTCGCAACTGAATTTATACATAAAAGGAAGAAGAAGAGGAGAACGATCTGAAAGACACGCGGGGCACGCAGTGCGTATCACAGCCGACACAACACCATTTAACTACAATGTCTTTGCCCTATAGTCCGATCTAAAAACAAGGTCTCGGTTTGAAGTAGTGTCACTGATGGGTGGCTAACACAGCAGTCCCCCAGGCTGTTGATGCTATGTGCTTCCAAGATTTCGCGAGTCGTCTTGTCTCGATAATGTCCAATTATTGTTGTGCCTTTAAGAATTGGAGTACACGAGCAGGAATTGCAATGAACGGGAAGGTGACCGCCCACCGTAGATTTTAGTGAACGATCATGCTCGAGAAGGCGATCGTTCAGGCACCGTCCAGTTTGGCCCACATAGCTTTTACCACACGTTAGAGGGATTTCGTACACCACGCCAATTGAACATGGCACATAAGGGTGGCTGTGGCGTTTCTGGCACTTGTATTTGTTGAGGTTATCCGCTCTCGAGCGAACCTTGGAACAGATTTGCGCCATTCTTTTTGGAGCTGAAAACACCACAGCCACATCGTACCTTTGGGCTGCTCTTTTTAAATTATGCGAGGTTTTGTGCATGTATGGTACAACAACCTTTCGTTTCTGTTGATCTCTAGGTTTCCTTCGCTGAATCCCTTTAGTCTTACGTACCAAGGCCGCCACCACCTCGTTTAAAACCTGTGATGGAAAGCCTGACTTTTGCAGTCTCTCAACTTGAGCGTTAAAACTTTCACGAACTGTGTGAAAGCAGGACTTTGTAAGTGCAGCCCCAAGTATGGTAATCGCAATCCCCCTTTTAACAACTTTCGAATGTGCTGATGTGTAATGAAGGATGCCCTTTTTTGACCTAGGTGAGAAACTCCAGCAGATATGGTTTGTATGAAGAGATAACGAAAGGTCCAGGAACTGTAACTTTCCGTCCGAAGGTTTTTCAACAGTGAATTTAAGTCCAAAGCCACACCTGGAAAATACGCTCATAACCTTATCAACGTAATCACCTTCAACAAACTTGGGACACACTAGCAAAAAATCGTCAACATATCGGAACACTTTTGACACTTGTGATCTGCTAAGGGCACCTTCAATAGCTCGATCAACACTTGCTAGAAAAATATCACTAAGAACGGGGGCCACACATGATCCTATACACACACCTGACCGCTGTGTAAAGGTATCATTTTGCCACCCAACTATCATAGAGTTCAGATAGAATTGCAGAAGTTCGAGAAAGCCTTCTAAAGACACACCACTAGAGTTTCTGAAGGAGAGCTCCCCTTGCTCTTCAATGCAGGACTTGACTGAGGCAAGTAATGCTTGGTGTGGAAGGGAATAAAAAAGGTCTTGTACGTCAACGCTGAACAAAGAGTGGTTGTTGTAATTATTGTTCTTAAAAGCTTCCACTACTGCTTCAGAATTGCTGACTAAAAAGGGGTCCTTGATTTGCAACCCTGATAGGTGTTTTTGAAGAAAGCTAGCCATCTGGCGCTGCCACGTGCCTTTTCAGTTATGATGGCACGGAATGGGCAGGCTTCCTTATGGGTTTTCACACTAAAGAACACCTCAAGAACACCTTTTTATTCCCTTCCACACCAAGCATTACTTGCCTCAGTCAAGTCCTGCATTGAAGAGCAAGGGGAGCTCTCCTTCAGAAACTCTAGTGGTGTGTCTTTAGAAGGCTTTCTCGAACTTCTGCAATTCTATCTGAACTCTATGATAGTTGGGTGGCAAAATGATACCTTTACACAGCGGTCAGGTGTGTGTATAGGATCATGTGTGGCCCCCGTTCTTAGTGATATTTTTCTAGCAAGTGTTGATCGAGCTATTGAAGGTGCCCTTAGCAGATCACAAGTGTCAAAAGTGTTCCGATATGTTGACGATTTTTTGCTAGTGTGTCCCAAGTTTGTTGAAGGTGATTACGTTGATAAGGTTATGAGCGTATTTTCCAGGTGTGGCTTTGGACTTAAATTCACTGTTGAAAAACCTTCGGACGGAAAGTTACAGTTCCTGGACCTTTCGTTATCTCTTCATACAAACCATATCTGCTGGAGTTTCTCACCTAGGTCAAAAAAGGGCATCCTTCATTACACATCAGCACATTCGAAAGTTGTTAAAAGGGGGATTGCGATTACCATACTTGGGGCTGCACTTACAAAGTCCTGCTTTCACACAGTTCGTGGAAGTTTTAACGCTCAAGTTGAGAGACTGCAAAAGTCAGGCTTTCCATCACAGGTTTTAAACGAGGTGGTGGCGGCCTTGGTACGTAAGACTAAAGGGATTCAGCGAAGGAAACCTAGAGATCAACAGAAACGAAAGGTTGTTGTACCATACATGCACAAAACCTCGCATAATTTAAAAAGAGCAGCCCAAAGGTACGATGTGGCTGTGGTGTTTTCAGCTCCAAAAAGAATGGCGCAAATCTGTTCCAAGGTTCGCTCGAGAGCGGATAACCTCAACAAATACAAGTGCCAGAAACGCCACAGCCACCCTTATGTGCCATGTTCAATTGGCGTGGTGTACGAAATCCCTCTAACGTGTGGTAAAAGCTATGTGGGCCAAACTGGACGGTGCCTGAACGATCGCCTTCTCGAGCATGATCGTTCACTAAAATCTACGGTGGGCGGTCACCTTCCCGTTCATTGCAATTCCTGCTCGTGTACTCCAATTCTTAAAGGCACAACAATAATTGGACATTATCGAGACAAGACGACTCGCGAAATCTTGGAAGCACATAGCATCAACAGCCTGGGGGACTGCTGTGTTAGCCACCCATCAGTGACACTACTTCAAACCGAGACCTTGTTTTTAGATCGGACTATAGGGCAAAGACATTGTAGTTAAATGGTGTTGTGTCGGCTGTGATACGCACTGCGTGCCCCGCGTGTCTTTCAGATCGTTCTCCTCTTCTTCTTCCTTTTATGTATAAATTCAGTTGCGAGTCAGCGCTTGTGTGTCCTGCATGTTCCTTTTCTCTGTCCTCGTCCTTTTGTGCGCTGTTCTGTTCATCATGTCATCATACCAACTCGCCCAACTTACAACACTTCTGCTAACAAATGAAGTTTCTCCATGTTTGAACGCAAACTTTTATTGAGGCAAAAAAGAGATAAGCCCGTAGCAGACGACGCGTAGCCTCAACAGTGCTCGGCGCCGACAGGCGTTACTTCAAAATGGCGGTCGTCTCCTCTTTGCTCTCTTCTTTCTCTCTCGCTCCTTCGGCGCTCTCCTCCCCTTCTTTCACTTTTCTCCTCTCCGGCGCCTTCGTCGCCACACCCACTGGCAAAACGCTCCCCATTTGCGGCTCTGCAGCTATCATAGAAGAATGGATACTTGGACGAGTTGGTGGGAATTCATCGAAGGAAACAGCGCGCAAAACAGACGAGGACGAAGAAGAACCACGGGACGAGCCTACAGCTTCGCTGCTCTTACTTCTTCACCAGAGTGAAAAGACTGAAGGTTTTTTAGTAAATTTCTTTCTTTCCTAATGTCAATCACAGCTTGGCCATTCTATTTACACTCGAGCACTGTGCTCATGCTTGTATTGCTTTATCTATGAAATCTTTGTATCTTGAATTTCAAGTTCGGGTTGAGTAGGCTGTCGTTGGTGAATTTTTGTATGGGCTGTTCGTTTTTTTTTTATTTTTGTGTTTTCTTTTGTCTCAATATTATGACTATTTCCCACTTTTTATTTTCGCCTACCCCAATCCCTCAAGTAATACATCATCAAATGCCTTTGAAATAAATAAATGAAATGAAATTTAAAAGCAGTATAGGTAAGCGTCTCCGTTCTTTTTTTCCCACTCTGCAGCCAGCAAAGAGGAAACCATGGAGCTGACCGAGTTTTCCACCCCAACTTACACCAGAATCTCGCTTCCTGCATCTGCGTCGCGGCCATCCCGACCACCTGCGACAAGAACGACCCTAAGTAGGCTGTACAAAAACTGTGCTTTTTTCGGTGTTTAATTATGAGAAAAACCGGCAGATGTCTTCCAAGGTTTATATATATATTTTTTTTTAATAGTTGTTTATTTTAGTGATCTGTTTCAAACGGACTCTACAGACGGTAATTATCGGTGAGAACTTCACGTGAAAACTAAGAGCTCGAGCCGAAATAGGAGGGTAATGAAAAAAAAAATGTGTTATCGGCGCGAAAGGTTCCACAAATCGCACGGGTGCCCCTGTTCTGAAAAGAGCGTTTGAACCGCCCAAATATTGTCACGGGTGGTGACCAAAAGAACAATAAATAAACAGGAAGAAAGAAACGTTTAATGTGGCGAACTTGTGCCAAAAATAAAAGGGGTACAGAAAATAATAACAGAGCGTCGCGGGCGTCGAAGTCGGCGTAGAGCAGAGTCGAACGCTGGGGCGAGACTGACTCCAGCTTGCCACGCGGAGCCGCTTTTGTACACGCGTGGGCTTCTGGAGCATTTGGCGTAGAAGGTCCGGTGCCTAGAACATTCTAACCTCGAATCAGCAAGACTGTTCTCGAATTTACCAGAACGTCAGATTACAGTGTCAACAAAAATGTGTAGCTGCGGCCAGGAACCGAACCCTGGCTTTTCGCGTGGGAGACAAGCGCGATAACCGTTCGACCACGCGCGCGCTGCCTACTTGGCAAGTTGCGCGCGCGGCATTACTCCCCCCTTTAAAAAGTGCATCACCACGATGCAGAACAAAACAAATCGAGCAAAAAGAACGGTAGGCTAAGGAGTCATTTAAAACACATAATGTCCACAGTCCTATCGAGCGTAGTATGGCTTCATGCGCACGACGTGGACGACTTCTGGTCGTGGAGGGCGGCGTGATGAAGTCCATGATCCGTCGGGCATCACCTCGTAGTTCAGATCTCCAAGTCGACGAAGTACCTTGTAGGGTCCAAAGTACCGTTTTATGAGTTTTTCGCTGAGACCGCGTCGTCGTATCGGGGTCCAAACCCACACACGGTCTCCAGGCTTGAAGTATACGTCCCAACGACGAAGGTTGTACCGGGTAGCGTCGACACGTTGTTGATCTTCAATTCGGAGTCGGGCGAGCTGGCGAACTTCTTCGGCTCGTTGAGCAACCACTTGGGCGTCGGGGCTTCCATCGTCAGCTGGTTCGTGGGGTAGCATCGCGTCGAGCATGGTCGTTACTTTCCTGCCATGCACCAGTTGAAAGGGTGTCACCCCGGTCGTCTCTTGCACGGCCGTGTTGTAGGCAAATGTGACGTACGGCAACACCTCGTCCCATGTCCTGTGCTCCACGTCGACGTACATGGAGATCATGTCGGCGATGGTCTTGTTGAGTCTTTCTGTCAGCCCGTTGGTCTGCGGGCGGTACGCCGTGGTGCGACGATGGCTGGTGTGGCTGAGACGAAGGACTTCCTGTGTCAGCTGGACCATGAACGAGGATCCACGGTCTGAGATCAAGACTTCGGGGGCGCCGTGCCGGAGGACAATAGACTCGATGAAACACTTGGCGACTTCAACAGCCATTCCTGATGGAAGGGCTTTTGTCTCGGCGTACCGTGTGAGATAATCGGTTGCGACGATTATCCATCGGTTCCCTTGCGTCGATGGTGGGAATGGCCCAAGTAAGTCCATTCCAATTTGCTGGAACGGGGCAGATGGCGGCGCAATAGGCTGATGAAGTCCTGCCGGTCTCGTCGGTGTTTTTTTTCGTCGTTGACACTCGTGGCAAGATCGGGTGTAGTGGTGCACTGTCTTCGCGAGCTTGGGCTAGTAGTATTTTTCGCGTAATCTGGCGAGAGTTCTGCTGTAGCCAAGTTGTCCCGCCGTCGGGTCATCGTGGCAGGCTTGAAAAATTTCTTCTCGAAGACTGGAAGGGACCACCAACAGCCACGCCGTGTTGTTGTCGCTGAAGTTCTCCTTGTAGAGCACACCTCGTCTGAGGGAGAAGGTTGGCAGTGTTCGTACAAAAATGCGGGGAACGGCACGTCCTTGTCCCTCTAGGTGCTCGATGAGTGCTCACAGCTCAGGGTCATCTCGTTGAAGTGCTGCCATGTCGCTGACATCCAGAGTGCCAAGGAAACACTCATCGTCGTCCTCTTTGGTGCAGGCAGGAGCGGCCTCGACTGGGGCCCTTGACAGGCAGTCGGCGTCATTGTGCTTCCGGCCGGACTTGTACACCACGGTCATGTCGAACTCCTGCAGTCGTAGGCTCCACCGGGCGAGGCGTCCAGAGGGGTCCTTCAGATTCGCCAGCCAGCAGAGCGAATGGTGGTCTGTGACCACGCGAAAAGGACTTCCATACAAATATGGGCGAAACTTTGTTATTGCCCAGACGACAGCGAGGCACTCCTTTTCTGTAGTTGAATAGTTCCTCTCCGCGTTAGACAGCGTCCTACTTGCGTATGCGATGACTCGCTCTGCGCCGTCCTGCATTTGGACTAGTACCGCACCCAGTCCGGTGTTACTGGCGTCGGTGTGGATCTCGGTTTCAGGAAACTGGTCGAAATGGCCAAGAATCGGGGGCGTCTGGAGTCTTCGTTTGAGCTCGTCGAATGACCTCTGGTGTTCTTCTGTCCACTCGAACTTCACGGCGTCCTTCGTGAGGTTCTTCCGTGGTGCGGACAGCTTGGCGAAGTCTCGAACAAAGCGCCTGTAGTAGGCACAGAGTCCGAGAAATCTTCTCACAGCCTTCTTGTCAGCCGGCGACGTAAATGCAGCTACGGCGCGGGTCTTCTCGGGGTCAGGTAGAACGCCTTTGTTGTTCACGACGTGGCCAAGGAACTTTAGTTCCCCATAGGCGAACCGACACTTTGTTGGCTTGAGTGACAGGCCGGCGGTCTTGATGGCTTGAAGCACGGCTCGAAGTCGTCTGAGGTGTTCGTCGAAATCTCGTGAGAATACCACGACATCGTCCAGGTAGACGAGGCGGCTCTGCCATTTCAGACCTGCAAGCAAGGTGTCCATGACGCGCTGGAAGGTGGCTGGTGCTGTACAAAGTCCGAACGGCATCACTTTGAATTCGTACAGTCCGTCGGGAGTGACGAAGGCAGTTTTCTCCCGGTCACGTTCGTCGACTTCAATCTGCCAGTAACCACTCTTTAAGTCCATCGACGAAAAATATCGGGAGTGGCGCAATCGGTCTAACTCTAACGTATCGTCGATGCGGGGGAGCGGATAGACGTCCTTCTTCGTCACAGCGTTCAGTCGACGATAGTCCACGCAGAACCGCAGGGTTCCGTCCTTCTTCTTTACAAGTACGACCGGGGACGCCCATGGACTTCTTGAGGGTTGAATGATGTCGACGTCGAGCATCTCCTGGACTTGATCTTGAATCACTTTCCTTTCCTTTAAGGAGACTCGCTACGGCGACTGGTTGGACAGGGAGTGCGTCGTCGTCGGTAATAATGCGATGTTTCGCCATTGGTGTCTGACGAACTTTCGATGTCGTGGCAAAAACAGTCACTGTATTCGGCGAGGAGATCAACCATTTGCCGGCGCTTCGGAGCTGGGAGCTCGGGGTCGATGTCGAGCGGCGGCGGTGTCGTGCTCTCCTGCTGTGACGACGAGGTTTCTTCGGAGATTGCGGTGACCACGGCTGGTGCCTGAAGCTCCTCGACGTAGCCCACGGTGGTACCCTTCGTTAGGTGCTGCGGCTCCTCTCGAAAGTTTGTCACGAGAACAGTTGTACGTCCTTCTTGGAGATCCGTTACGCCTCGTGCGACGCCAATTCCTTTCTCAAGAAGCAGTTGGACGCTGCCTTCCAGAAGAGCTTCACCGTGCATGACTGCGTCGGTTATGACGGTGACGAAAACACTTGACCGCGGCGGCAGATTCACATGGTCGGCTATAACTCGAATCGCGGATAACGTCGTGTTGGCATCCACCGGTGGAAGAACAGGCTTTCGCAGCGTCAACTGGTTTGCCCCGAGGTCGATGACGGCGCCATACTCGCAGAGA
>JABSTQ010007730.1:0-32824 GCA_013358835.2 Ixodes persulcatus
TGCTTCCCAGTGCGGCACCTAGACGTTTGGTGTTTATCTGCACAAAGATCACAGCCACGCTCGAGTGCGTTAGCCGCATTCCGTCTGGGAGGTTCCACAAAGTTGGTGGGCTCCACTGCGCCCACTGACTCAGCCTGAGGACAGAGGGTGTGGGTGTCTTTCTTTGCAGCTTTCATTGCAATGACCACTTTCTTGGCAGACCCAGGGTTCAGGTTTGTCGATTCCAATAACCGTGTCAGCATTTCCGTGTCGTTAATACCGGACACTATCTGGTCCCTCATCATGCGGTCGC
This sequence comes from Ixodes persulcatus, assembly GCA_013358835.2. Lineage (NCBI taxonomy): Eukaryota > Metazoa > Arthropoda > Arachnida > Ixodida > Ixodidae > Ixodes > Ixodes persulcatus. The sequence goes on from JABSTQ010007730.1 coordinate 293, forward strand.
GCGTGGTGCCGAAGTTGCAGTCATCTACCAACTTGGTTAGCGCCTCTACAGAGTCACTGACAGCCTCTCCTTCGTGCCGTCGCCTTGAGAAAACATTGAAGCTTGCATCAACTTCCGATACCCTGGACTTGAAATGGGCATTGAGAGCTGCGAAGATTTTGATGAAAGTCGCCTCCCCTGGTTTCGTTGGCGCGAGCAGACTTCGTAACAGTGAGTATGTTGCTGTCCCGCAGCTTGTGAGAAATACGGCCGATTTCTTTTCCTCGGCAACATCGTTGGCCAGGAAGTACAGGAGAACACACTCTTCGTATTCCGCAAACTCAGTAGTACTTGCATCAAACGCTTCGAGCTTCCCGACGGTCGGCATCTTGTCAGGTACCTCTCCTCGATGTCTTCGTCGCGGCACTGCGTCAATATATTACAGTTCATTTCTCGTCGCCAGTTGTCATAATCAAACCAGACGCCATGCAAGTCCCAGTGCAAGTGCTTGCAGCCCGCGCCGCAGCACGTTTACTTCTTCCTTCACAACATATATGTATAAATAAGATCAATAAAAGACACAATCTAACGACCAGCGGCGCTCCCACCGGGCACTGCCTTTGAAGGAAAAAGCCAGCCTCAAAATCAAGAACCATCATTATAATCATCATTTACGGCCCGATAGCCGAGACCTCCACACGATAGATAGCTCTCGCCAAGCCCCCCAATTAAATGGGGGAAACGTCACGGCTGCGGGCAGGGTTGTAAAAGTTACTTAAAAATGTACCTAAGATACAGTTACAGTTACTCATACGAAAAGGTACTTAAGTACTTACCTAGGTACTAGCTTAAAAATGTACCTAGGCACAGGTACAGTTACTTTAAAGATACTTTTATTTATTTTCCCCAAATTCGTCAAAATATATTGGAAGCAAAGCTTTTTATACTAAGTATGCACACAAAAACGAGTTCGATAGATATGCTTTATCGGTGTCAATGTGAGAAATAAGGAAAACCGCATTGACATGAGCATTCTGAACACGTTATATTTTTCGGTTTCGGTTTGAAATGAAGGAAGCAGGTCGCTACTTTCCCCAGACGAAGTCCTGAAGCGATTCGATAAATTTGTGTCGCTAGAACGGCTTCGCTAATCCACCGTTCGCTCAAACGAACACAGCCATTCGCTTAAGTGTCGTTTGATGAAACATTATGGACGGGGCTTCGTTCGCTAAAACGTCGTTCGATCAAGTTAACGCCTCCCAGGTCGTACCCGACTCACCGTTAATCACTGCACATGGTAGTGTGTTAAAACTTTCAGATTTATAGTTTCTACCATTTTGACGAAGCGAAAAGAAAAGTACCTTTAAAAAGTAACTTCACTCAGTTACAAGTTACTAGAAAATGTACCTAAGATACAGATACAGATATCGAGAAATAAAAGTACCTAGGTTTGTACCTCAGGTACAACAAAAGTACCTAGATACTGATTTCCAGTTACTTGTACCTAGGTACTTTACAACCCTGGCTGCGGGCCGTCCAGCCATTCGACTAAGAAAACCTGTCTGCGCCGAGGCTATTGTATATTCGAGGAGTGGAATGATTCCCCCTAGTGAAGTATTTGGCCAGATGTAGGACTAATAGATACCCCGATCTAGTAATAACGAAATTCTAGATGAGAGAACCTTGTGTTATTAGTACTCTCTGTACGAGCACCTGTCCTTCATCCTTTTTATACAATCACGACAAACACTCCCCCCCCCCTCCCTCACATTTCTTTCGAGATGAAACGGGGGGAGGAGGAGAGGGGTGGGAGGGGGCGAGAGTCTTTGTCCTGCCTAGATGAGGTCGGTGCGCAACAGTTGTCTATGCCGCGGCACACCAAAATCGTAACGACCCGTACACAAGAAAGGAGGGTCTTTTGACAGCTCGACATTCAAAACGCCGCTCAGAGCGTTGGCATTCGAATTCCTTTAGTATCTTGGCATTTTTTTTTTAGGTTTTTCGTGGTAAAATAAAAATGCCCAACGTTCGTGCAATATAAACGAATGATGCACGGGCAGATAGAGCGAGTCTTATAGAAAACAAAAACACAACTCAATAGGCTTGGCTCTTGAGAAACCCATAATTGAGCACTTGTAATTGTTTACAAAAAAAAAATATTAATTGAATTCTGGCGAAGTTTACCACCAAGAAAAGTAATTGACGCGTTAAAAAGTTACAATAAACTCTAATTGATTACAAGTAATCAGTTACTTGCAACTTGTTAAGTTCAAGTTTGTATTAAATGCGCAAGATATTGTACGTCGTAGTTGCATACTCTCTCCCAGTTTGAATCAGTATTGCATTTTTATGATCAAAAGATGTGCCGCACTGTACAAGTTATCATAAACATTTGCTTTTGAGGAGCTCCCGAAGTGCACATTCATCAAATTTGCGATGACGCTAAAACAATCTGTTCGAATTTGATCTGTTTGTCGATCAACACTTCCTACCTACGCGTTCCAGTATTACAGTGTGGCTAAGTAAATTATCGTTATGGTGAAAAGATTATCAGCTCAGTCTTCACACTAGAAAACCAATAATGTGTTATTTACATCAAGAAATAAGCCTCTTGTGTGTGATTTAAACATTTATTTGAAGAGTCATAAATAGAAGGTGTAAAAACACACCAGTTGCACGGCGTGTTTTTCGAAGGAACACTCAGTTCGACCGCACATAAAAAAACAATATAGTGATATTTCAAGGGTGATAGGAAGAGTGGATAGATTCAGGCACGTATAACCGAAGAGGTTAAAACTACAGTTATGCTAGGTATTCACCTATTTAATCTCCTCTAGAATACTGTATGTTGGCGCGGGGAACATCTACACAAACGAATAACCACAAATGATTTCTTCTACAAAACAGGTCCTTCAGTTTAATAAAAGAGGGCGCAACGTTCAATGCTGTTTTTACAACCACAAATTATTAACTATAGTAGAAATCAGGAATCTTGAATTATGAGTCCTTGTTTTAATATAAATTAGACTTAACCAATCACTTTTTTTCATACCTGCAGTAAACATCGGGGGGGGGGGTGGGGGGGGGGGGAAGTTTAAGGTGCAGCCATTATATAAAAAAAAAAAATCGAAGTTTGTGCTAACTGCGGTTGGCAACCACTCGCATATCTCGTGACAGATACACTTAACAAACGTCCTGTCTCAGCCGAAACGGCACAAGACAACTTTTCTTTCTTATACGTATTCAGAGAAACAGTTTAATATTTAATACATTTCTCGTCATATGCAGTTATTAATTACCTCTGTTAATCTGCTTTAAAAGGTGTGATTGTTTTGTATTTTTTGCGCGGTTTGTAACGGCAGCGTAAAATGGTTTTGTTGGTTTTGCCAGGGGCTTTAACCAGGGGCTCGAACCTCGTCAGTGGGCTACTTACCGACTTTTCTCTCACCCCGAAGATTCGTTTTGTCTAAATTAATGCGTACACAATATATACAAGAGACACTTAATGTGTAAAATAAAGCGCCCCCCCCCCCCCCCCCATGTGTGCTAAACCTATAGTTGAAGTATGCGACGACCAGATGCTGTATCATCCCGTGATTCATGAGGGTGAAGCCTGCAGGCATTTCCCCTACAGGGGAGGCGGGCCTTTCAAAACGACCCGCCTCCTAAAAATCAAGTCTGCACTTGCGATGCGGATTCATGGGCGTTCCATAAGGGCACGAGAATGCCTTGGCGAACAACGCAGACTGCCGGAGAGGAACACGGCAGGCCTCCTTGAGAACTTCGCTGGCACCTGTCATGCAAAAAAGACTGCAGGTGGCGACGAAGAAGAGCTGTTTGGCAGAGAGTTCCCCCGAGCCTCGTTGTAAGGTCGATTCGGCCGCTCGGTCGACTTGACGCAACATTACTAAAAGTGCCACGGACTTGGCGACAATATCTGCGTTTGTGACGTCATAGTAACGATCGAGACAGTGGGAGTAGTTCCTCAGAGAGGTGAACGCCTCCCACGAAGCGCTCGGGTAGAAGGTGTGATTTCCCGAGGTGTACGAATAGTCGTAAATGTAGCTGGTCAACAAGGTCCCCACCGCGACCCCCAAGGTCCCATAATTCCAGGCACGCGGAAATTTGGGGGAGAAGATGGGCGGCGTCGTGAGCAAGCGTTTGACAGCGACGGCCTTTAGGATGCCCATAGACCAGAGCCGGGACGCCTCCAGATCCACAGGAAGAGGCGCGTTCATGACGTCTCCCGGGCGAGCGAACGCGCCGGCGTGCCACGCGACGCGTGCCCGGAGCGCCGTGGTGTACGCCGTCAGAAAGTTAGCTTTTACATCTATGTCAGGAATAGAACCATGTTCAACGTCCAGTTCACTCCAGGAAGGCATATTCTTAGCGGTGCCGAAGATGAACTTGAGGGCCTTCCAGCTCTGGTGTATAACCGGACGCGTCCAGGAACTGTTTCTGAGGACAGTCCTGGAGACGAAATCCGTGAAGGCGTTCCTAGTGTTCTCGAGGACGTCCTTGAGGTACGGGTACGTGTCCTCCTCCCACAAAACGTCTGCTGTCGTCCTCCAGAGGGCGTTGGGCATAAGCCAGCCCAGGCTGCGACCGCATGACCTAAGGGCCTCGCTGGTTGGAGATGTTCTGCGACTCAATGCATCCAGAAGAGCCCGGTGCAGCGATAGGGATGTGGCCGGTGCGAACAGCCAAATGACAAAGGCAGCGACCAGGAGTCGGAAACGCTTCAGGGTTCCCGGCTTGCGTCGCTCTACTTTCTCGAGCAGTTCAAACACGGGATCAAGTTGGTAGTAGACGTCATTGGGTGTCATCTGAAATCAAAGTTTGTCAGGTCATCACACGGACAAAGGAACAAAGAAAACAGTCCATTAAATTGCAGAATAAAATGGACATTCTGGTGTATAAAAATGAAAAAATATTCGCGTAAAAATAAAATTGCGCGTGTTAAACATTTATGGTTATGTCCGGATCCCGATAGAGCGGCAAACAGAAAGAACCGACAGCGACCTACCCGCAAACAAGATTGTTTCGCAATTTGACAGGCATTGTAGAATAAAGGAGGCATGCCCAAACACAAGCATGAAACACTAGAGGGTATCTTTGGCAGGCTTGCAATCATTCGTGTTTACTTCACAAGCACCGAACGACTAAACTCATGCTTAAGGTAGCATTGGGAGAATGCTGCATGTCTTTTAGGCTTGTCTATGTCGGTTGTTTTTGTTTGTCGCTGAAGTGGGACATAGGCATTATCGGTATACGACCAACACGACAACAGTGCCGACGACCGCAGCTGGCATTGCAGAAAGTATAGTGAAAACTGCAGTACTGATTGCCGTATTTTGGTGTATTTGGACAGAACCAAATTTATTCGCCGTGAATTATGTTTTAAATTTAATATAGCAAAATGCGCGAAACGTTTTGTCTGCAAACAATGCAAGCTGCTTTTGAAAATTAACTCTTGGGAACAGTTCCGTATCAGTATAGTCTAAATCTGCTAGATTCTGTTCATGGATCTGTTAGAAAGTTACTCTTCGTATTTTTTGTCTTTAGAATGGAAAGCAATGAACCAACGAAGCGATTCTCTTACCTAAAAGAGTAATCCCCCTTTTGATGATTTGTCATTCGAGAATACTCGGCCTAAATTTCCTTGATAAGAGCATCTTACAAGTAGCGACATCCGTTGAAGCGCCGAATGCTTGACGGCGCAGGTTTTAAGGAACGAATGGCGGCGCACAGTAGAAGACTGAACTGAATGATGCCATTTTCTTCCAGCCGAATGTGCTTTGTCATTTGTATTGGTTTTCGTTACTTGTAAAAAAAAAAATTATAATTCCACTTTAACGTGGCTCAGAGCCGTGTAATGGGAGAGTTTGGGGATTCAATGGTTTGGATAGGCGAGCATCTCGAGACGCCGCGAAACAACCCCTTGCGGTGGTCGTGAGCTCTAAAATTGCGACTTAAATAATTTAAGCCCTTTTAGCGTCGCTAGAGTAAAAGGGTATGAATCTTGGTGACTAAACACTGTTCACATGTGAGGTTTTCTCAAACCTCGCATGCTTCAAACCAGAGCAAAATGCGTAGTTGCGATCATTGTTGCTGATTCGCTTTTGACGCCGTTGTCACCAAGACGCCGAGATTGAACTCTTCTATTTCACGCTTAAATGCCATTTTCAATATTGTGACGTTTCGGCCCGCTGATTGCTCGACGCTGTGTGGCACATTTAATTTACGCTCTAACCGCGGAGTAAATATTCGGCGCTGGCGGCGGCCTCTGTTCCGCCTTTTGCCAAACTCTCCCATTTACGTCTCTGACGTGGCTAAAAGACGAGCACCCTCTCTACGCAAAAACTCACCTCACATTATTCCGCCTAATTAAGACGTCGATACCGAGATACAGCTATTCAAGCATCAACTTTGCCCAATTGTAAAATATATTGTGTCCTGAAGTTAAAAAAAAAGAAAAGAAATAAAGCACGTCCTTTGTCGTGTTGACAAAGAACAGGGAGCGCAGAATTCGTATATTGTAAGGGTGGGGGATAGAAGTTAAAATAGAAAAAAACACAGAGTCCTTCAAAGCCTTCAAAGTGCTAGGAAAACTGACGATTCTTTCCAGTGTTGAAACTGAAGGCTCGTTCACACATTTCCGTCGACCGCGTTGCGCCGCTTTGCGTCGTGCAGCACAGCGGTTCCCCATTGGCTCGTCGTAAGGTCGCCATAGCAACCGCTCGACGCAAGCAGTTTTAACGCAATGAAACGAAACTGTGTGAACAATCCTTAAAACGAAAGTGCTGGAAAAAAAAATGAAAGACCTTTAAAATTCCCCGTAACGCCGAATTAAAGCGCTGCTCTTGAGGAGGAGGGGAAGGTATGGAGTGGAGGGTGTGCCCCTCCTCCTCATTGGTACCCCCTCTCCTGATTCTCTCCTGCTTCCTCCAATTTACCGGGACATTTTCGTCAAATTTTCCGCTAAATTTATTGGGATTTTTTTTTCACTAAATTTATTGGGAACTTTTTTCTGCTCAATATAATGGAGATCTTTTCCCGCTAAATTTGGCCGGGGAAATTTTCCTCTAAACTTAGCGGAGAAATAGTCCGCTAAATGTAGCGGGAAATTTGTTCCGCTAAATTTTGCGCGGAAGATTTTTTTTGCTATATTTAGCGGGGATTTTTTTCCGCTAAGTTTAGCGGGTAATTTATTCGGCTAAATTCAGCGGGGAATTTTTTCCGCCAAGTTTAGCTGGGAACGTTTTTCGCTAAATTTAGCGGGGAATATTCCTCGCTAAATTTAGGGGGGAATTTGTTTCTAAATTTAGCGGTGTATGTTTTCTGCTAATTATGCGGGTAAACTTTCCGCTAAATTTAACTAATATTTTTTTTCTGCTAAACTGATTTCAGCTCAATTTATGGGGACGATTTTGTGCTAAATTTAGAAGGGAATTGTTTTCTAATTTTAGCGGTGTATGTTTTCTGCACATTTGGCGGGTAAACTTTCCCCTAAAATTAACGGAAATTTTTTTCCGCTAAACTGTTTTCACCTCAATTTAGCGGGGACGATTTTGTGCTAAATTTATAGGGGAATTTTTTCGCTAAATTCAGGGAGGAAATGTTTCCGCTAATTTTACCGAAATATTACTTACGCTAAATTTAGCGGAAAGGTTTTCCCGCTAAATTTATCGTAAATGTTTTCCCGCTAAATTCAGCGAGAAAATTTTCCCCTCTACTTTTATCGGGAAAATTTTTCCGGTAAAATTAGCGGACAATTTTCCCCGCTAAATTTAGAAGGAAACTTTCCCCATAATGGGAGGCGAGCAGGAGAGGAGGAGGGGAGGCTACGGAGGAGGAGGAGGGACATTCCCTCCTCTCCGTACATTCCTCTCCTCCTCCTCAAGAGCTGCGCTCTAATTCGGCGTTACAGAGAATTGTAAACGTCTTTCATTTTTTGTGACCTTTTTGAAAATAGCAAGTGTGCGCGTGCGTAGCTTTGATAGGCGGTGAAGATGCGCGAGATCAGAGATTCCGAAAACCCTTTTATGACGTAATACCCAGGGAACGGGGGGCTTAAGCGGTACTTTGAAAAATATTTTCTGCAGCCTCCGTGCACCTAATTGAAACATAATCTTAATATTCGCAAAACCGGAGGCCACATAAAGATGATTTAGGTGTTTTTACTCATATGCAGAACCGCTTCAACTTTTCTTTAAGAATTACGCTGAGCCATTCGATTCCAACCTCTACTCGCTCACCCCTAGCTTCTTGTGAATGAGGTGGGCCCAAGCTATATGTGCGTGACGTCGTAAGATCACATGATTGCGACGTCACATGACGTCACGATGATACGTGACGTCACGATTTGGCATGATGTCATCACGTTATTTGTTTACTTGAAGTTTCTGACAATACAGAGATTGCCACGAAGCTGGGGCAAAAGGGCGACAATAAAGTCGCCTAGCTTGGCCCCTAGGACCAGGCTATACTCACAACAAAGGCAGTAAGCAAAAATACATAAAAACGTTCAAGAAAATTATATAACGGCAACACAATTGCAAATACATCGATATGTATGATTAGAACAGATACACACAAAAAAAAACGGATGAAGAAAAATATATTTTTGCTTGTTGTCGGACGGACAAGAGTGAGGAGCTGTTGTCAATCATTTCAACTAAGGCAGAGGAAAGATCCAGGAGGTTAGGAATTCGCCAGCTTAATAATTGTGTACCGTAATTGGTTCTGGTTCTAATAATTGTTTTCTTTAAATTTTGTGTCTAAAATTGTAATGTATGTCGGTGTGTGTATATGTAGTCCAAAATAGTTCGCGGTCAGCTTTTAGTTTGGAAAAAACAACTTCGGACAGTCGTCGATTATATAATGCCTCAATATTCAGCATATGATTCAGTTAAAAATATTAGGATATGTGATCAGATGCGGACATGTTTTGAATAAACCATATGCCTTTTTTCTGCATTAAATAAAAAATATCTATATTTTATTTTGATGTAACCCCATTAACGAGTAAACAATTATGTAGCCTAGAATGAACAGTAGAAAAGTAAAGCTAACGCTTTAGCTATGTGCGCAGTAATATTATAAACATTCTTAACATACCGACTGACTGCGCGATATTACCTCTCACGTGACGCATGAGACGTTCAACAAAGGATTTTCATGGAACTGTACACCTAAGAACTTGAATTCGGAAACCCGTTCTAAAGATCGTGCCTGAAATATTAATTCACTGGCAAGATTTACTGGTCTGTTAATTGAAGAAAAAATTATATACTTTGTTTTACGAAAATTTAGAAGGAGCTGATTCGCATCTAGCCACTCGACAAATTTTCAAGCTACAGGTTTATAACAGGAAGACGCGACGTCATTGTGATATGATGACATCATGTGATGTTATTATGATGTCTTGTAACGACATGCTGGTATGGTGACGGCGTCACAGAATGACGTTACGAATTCCTGATGACGTCATTGTAACGTTGTGTGCAATCATGACGCCACAGTGACATAATGACGTCGTGAGATCTCGTGACTCACGGTGTCGTTTCTAAGAACCTGTGTGTTGTCATGGCGGCGACGTATTTGTCATGATGACATCATGACGAGGTTATGACGACGTCTCAGTGACGTCAAGATGAAGCCATGGTGCCCCCTGGTGTCCCATTCCTTCGTGACGATTTTCATGACGGTGCTTCGTGTTGGATCTTCACGGGGATTTTGGCGATATTTTGGTTGATAGAAAAATAGTGCGTGTTAGGTAAGTACTTGTTGATACAAATAAGTAATCTTACCCTTTTGCTAGGCCAGAGGGAAGGACAAAGTACCAAGTCCATTTAATATCTAACCCTCATTTATTAGTAAGATGGAATGAATCAAGTCGCGACTAATTCGGAAAGTGAAATTTAACAGTATGGAATGTCTTTCAACGGAACTTGTTAATCCCAGAAATTCGTTTGTGTCTCCGTCCTTGTCTCCAGTTCCTCGCTAAAGTTCGCAGGAAAAGTGTAGTCAACCACAAAATTGACACCCTGATATCCCCTCACGTAACTACGTGTCGTGACCACTTCGCGTAATCTCATGGCGTCCAGTGATGCCACATGTTGAAACTGTTACATCGTTTTCCCTGCTAAATTTGACTTGTATGCTAATGTCATGTGTCCACGTCGTCAAACAGCAGGCCGTGTGACACTCATGGCAGACTTCCAAGGACATTTCGGGTATTAGAAATATTTCAACCAAATAATAATATCTAATTGATTTGCGTTCACTAATACCCAGACATTTACAATCCTTGGGAAGATTGCGATTGTTTTGTGAAGAAAATCAGAAATTGTTCGTTTTGTGCATGTGGCCCATTGGGTTCAATGCAAATGATGTTTAGGGTCGTGGAACTAATGCAATACTCGTCCAAACGTTTACTTACTGCTTATTATTATTTCATGACAGTCATCTAAAATATATCCTGGAGAACACTGCGCTGTTTTCTCTTAATATGAAATTCTTATTTTCTTGCATGCGCCGAGGCATTTATGTCTAAGAAAGTTGGGGCTGGTGACGTCACAGTGTTGAGTCCTAATCACTTGATATGACTTCACACGACGACGATTTTCACGTTCATGTAACAAGAAAATGAGTACAAATTATTTTTTTTTACTACCTGAAACACTTGAATTTATCTTAATTTTTTTTTAAGATATCGTCTTAAATTATGCACGCTTGTATTATAAACCATAAAGATGAAGGTCGCAGGTAAATTTTTTTTTATCCCAAAGAAAACACTGTTATTAAGATACTCTAAATTGTACTTACTTCGCGCTGTTTGAGCACGGCAGTAACAGTGCATGCTCAAAATCAGCCTCCGCGCATCCCTTAAGAACTACGACAAAAGTAGCGTGGAATGCACATTGCAGAAGCGCCGTGCAAGCTGATTGTTGCTGCCAGAAAATACAACTTAATACGCACACAAAATAGCTTTGTCTTTGTGTTGTGCGTGAAAGCCTTAACGTTTTTCAATACATAACCGGATACGAATTTGTTATTCATCATACGCGACTGGCTATGAATTAAACTCGCTGATATTGGTAACGAAGGAGAACACTGACTGAACCACCATCAGCTAAGTTCGGCGGTTGGCGGACGTGGATTCTGGGAAACGTCATATGCAGAGATGCTCAGGCTGATTTCACAAACCTGTGACTCCTTGGGCAAATGCTTATTAAGGGCCATGAGAAACTCCGTGTCCTGAAGCCGGGTGGGGACAGGATGACGTGTCAACGGATGATTCCTGGTGGCAACCTCTGCCCGAAGGATGTCCCTCGATGATGTAGTTGACGACCCTTGAGTAAGAACTTCCCGGAGTCCCTATTATCTCGCACATGAACTGCAGGTATTTTGTGAGCGTGCGACTCGCAATCATGGCGCTCACGTCTGATTTCCAACCAGCCCAGTAGTCCTCGAGGCTCAGGTAGAAGGCGGGGCGACTTGCGTCGGAAAGGTCGCGATACAGCGCGAGGGACGCTGGCAGTGGGAGTCCGTAGTTGAAGGAGAGGTCGACGAGAATGCCCTTCATGTCGGCCATGGAGGTCGGCTGAGGCTCCGGAAAAGCCAGCGCTCGGTCTCGAAGAAAGGTTGTCAGGCTCTCAATTTGGTCCACTCCGGTCTCGCTCGTCCTAGTACAGCTGCACAAGAAAAAACTGGTTTTAGTACGTATTGTATACCAACAACGTTTGAACAGGAGGCGCTCTCATGCAACACCACCAATACCCAGTATCACGTCACGAACCAGAGTAAAACAAGTCCGGCTACTGGCGGAGTATTTCTAGTTTTCACCAATAACGCGGCGCAGTTACACGTAAACAGCACCGCTCTCTGTCGGACGGTGGTGGGTTGTTCACTCTAATTCCGAAATCAAATCCGCGCTAACACCATATCACTCCCTAGTGAAAACGTTCAGCCTTTTCACTCTCGTGAAGAAGGAAGACCAGTGGAGCTGTACTCGATACACTGTGTGCTTCTTCTTCCACGTCGTCTGTTTTTCGCGCTGTTTCCTACGAAGAATTCCCACCAACGCGCCCAACTATCCATTCTTTTATTATAGCTGGAAAGGTTGGCGCCATCTACGAGCGACGGCGGAAACCATACTGGTTGTGTGCTTGCCGCCGTCGCTTATAGATGGCGGTAGCTGTCCAGGTAGGTTTGTGTCGACATACACAGGCACGATCCAGGGGAACCGAGCCCTTAACAGCTCCGCTGTAAAAAAACTGCAACATCAGGCCTCTAAATCAAATAAATATTACGTTCAATCACGAGTATTTTATTTCGATTGCTGAGATCTCTTCTCACCTGTCAACGTATGCATGCATAAATTGTCTAGCAAAATTGCTTGTAGATGATTAAACCTTGTATTCCTAACTGATTTCGTTTATTGGTTTTGCTTAACTTAAAAAAATGGTGGCAGAGAACAGTGAATTCCAGGTTATTTCCTGCGACACGGACGACGACCAAAGTGCTGTTTTGGAAATGTTTCTGGGATACACCCGAAAATTGAAGATGAGACGCATATTCCGACTCCCCCTTTTCTCTTTCCTTCCCCCATCCATACATGCCCTCGAGTAAAGGTAGTGGATGAAAATGAATCATTAAAGATGTTTGCTGTCTGTCTCATTTGTTGTGAGTTTATTAAAATTGTCGACATATATGCTATTGCATATAGCCACGTGTATGTCATAGCTGCCATAGTCGCGCATGGCTATCCAGCGTAGGATATAAATTCAGCACTAAGACACAATTTTGTTACTTCTAGAGAAAGTAAGATTTCTCGGATCAGTTTCGTTGACAAAGACGGAATGATTCAGTACTGATTGGATGATGGTCGTAACTTCACTTCAATTAAAGCAATGAACTCTATTCTTCGTACATTCAGTGGCTCATCCGCTACCGTTATTCAGCTCACCCCAGAGCTTTCGGTGATGTTACAGATGTTATTGGCTGTCTCAGTAAATCGAACGTTGTTGCGTATTGTCAGCAGTGCTTTGGAGTGGTTCATGTTACGTGGACCCCGAAGGGCGGAAGCCGGCCTCACCCAGTACTGGACACTAATACAATATTTTCTGAGCGATGAATATTACGGGCATCCCAAACGTGTCACCATCGCAGCTTTCACAAGCAACACCCATCCTTCTACATTTCTACACTTCTACTCACCCTAAACTTAAACGCTTGGTGTAGAGGTGGTCGCTTTTATTTATTACTTTTTTTCGACCGACAGGACGGCATAGCCCGCTCTGTTTTGTTTAGCCGCCTGACGGCGCTTCGGTCGGGAATGGGGAGGCGCTATGGGAGTCGAGTGTCGTGTTTCAGGGGGTCCCGCGCCGTTACCAGTTGGAATTCTGCTTGTTTACGAGCTTTTCCCGGTATCGGGGAAATGGCAGCGGGTATGTCGCCCTCTTCGTTGTATTTCATGCGGAACCCCGGTTTTCGAACCCACGTGAAAACATTTAACTTGCCGACGAGAGGCTGCTGTCTCAGCGCCGCGTGCGTCTACCCCTTGACCCTGAGACGCGGGGCCAGACGTAAAGGTTCGCCGGGGTACCCACGGCCGAGACATTAACACGTCACCGGTCGGCAGGTCGTTTGCTGGGAGACAAAGTGCTTCAGAGCTCTCGGAGTCGTGGCTCGGAACTCTTCCGTGACGCCCGGGGACCAGGCGCTCCCCATATATTCTGCATATGCCTGGCGTGTCTTTCATTTTACTTTGTTGCCAACGGCCTTTCGCGGTGGCATAGACGTGCCCCAGCCGACATGTCTCGGTGGTTCTCGCCGTTCGCGAATGTGTATCTTCTGTGGCAGATAGGAAAGCCATAAGTCGTATTTTATCCTCGGCTTCTGAGAACCAAGGCTTGGCTTATGGTTCACTCTCGGAGCAATGACCTCTCACCCGATTGGTCGGAAGTGCGTTGTGTGTAGGCATTGTAGTTTGGTTCCTCTAGCCAATGGGACCAGGATCGAACCCTGATTGGCCTAAACGGGCTCGAGCACGCTGTTTTTGACCCTGGCCGGACAGGAAAATCTTTGAGTTTTGGAACGGGCTCGTGAGCGACCCCACTTACGTTCAGCTCCCGCGGTGCGCCGCGTTACCTGTCGTGCGCGACAGCGTCTTTGTCTTCGCGGCTACAAGGTAGTCACTGTCCTTACCGTGCGCGGTAGGACCATCTGACGCCGAGGCGTCCCCTGCAATCTGTAAGCCGTGCGCGGCAGTTTATTACAGCGCGGGATTGTTTTGCACTTGCCTTTTATGTAACTGTGTGATTATTTTTTTTTAAGTAAAGTTTTGTTGATCTCGTTAACCCTCCGAGTTGTCGGTCGCCTCTGCATCACCACCGACGCATCCAGCACTCCAGCAACTAGCCTCATCCACGATCCCCCGGTCCTCGACGGCAACTTCAAAGTGGTCCATCGAGGTCGGGGAAAACAACCCCTCCGTAACATCTACTGGCGCAGTCGACAGGATTGTGGACGTCGTCGGCACCTCCAAGCATCAACAGGTGCCACCAAGAAGACGACGCCTGCAGTTGCTGCGGGGGAACCCATGGTGACATCCCCATCGACGGGCGGCGACGACACTCCAAGAGCGGCTACTAAGTTCAGGAAGGTGGTCTCTCCTTTCTGTCAGTGTTTTGGGGGACACCGTCTGAGCAAGGCATAATGCCCGAAACGAGAAGTTGAACCTCCACTGTTCCGCCTAGTGCTGCGGACAGCAGTGAGATTGAGGCAAACAGGGGTGCGGGTTCGCCGTCGAACTCGCAAGTCGAGGTGACGAACGGGAACCTAGAACTTGAGAGGGAAAAAATCTGTCTTCGGCAGATGGAAATTCAGTTGCAGTTGGCCGAGCTGAACGCTCGCAGTGGGGCGAGTGCTGGGCGTGCCGAGCGGGATCCTGAGATTGAAAGGGGAGAGGCACTTAAACACTATTCCAAAATGCTCCAAGGAGCAATTCCAAAATTTCCCCACGACGCCGAAGTGCCGGTATGGTTTGAGACCATAGAATGCCTTTTTCAAAGGTATGCCGTGCCCGTCGAGATTCAGGCGCATCTCGTTTACCCTTTTATCGCAACTCGTCTAGCGTACCTCTGCGCGAGCATGAAGGACGGCGAATTTACGTTCGAACACCTGAGGTCTGTGGTGCTCGCCGAACTGCGACTTTCGGCGGAGGAGTATCGCAAAAGGTTCACCACGGCGTCAAAAAGGCGTGACGAGACGTGGAAGCAGTTTTCCACCAGAACCGCTAGCTACCTCCAGTATTATCTAGAGGCCAAGGGGGTGACTGATTTCTCTCAGCTGTCGTCACTATTGGTTGCGGACCGTATGAAGGACTCAATGGGGCAGAGCGCGCGGGAGTACGTCACCCTCCGGGAGGGCAAGAACTGGCTTAACCCGGCGGGCATGGCCGACCTTTTGGCGGTCTACGACACGGCAAAGGGCACCGCTCGAGGCCCAGCAGAGGGAGAAACGAGATGGTCCGGAGGGGAAAACCGCCGCCACGACGGGGGACCCCCCGCAAGGCCACCCCACGCGCCCCCGCGTAATTGCCACGTGTGCGGTAGCCCCTCACACCGAGCGGCGGAATGCACATGGACACGCGAAACGAAGGCATCGACTTCGCACGCGAATGTGCGACACGTTCTTCTGGATGAAACTGGGCCGGACCCGCTAACTATGAGAGTAGCAAGCCTATGGAAGGAGCGGCCGACGCCTTCTGCATCGAAGCACGTTCAAGTGACGTGCGGCGGACAGGCGATTCGGACTCTCTTCGACTCGGGCACCGAAATCACGGTCGTTCGGGAGTCCCTTTTGCCAACCGGGCTGGTCGAGTCCAGCGGTTCGGTAAAGCTCGAGTCCGCTTTCGGGGAAAAGGTGAAGGCCAAATTGGTCGCTCTTCCTATGGCTCTGATAAAACCGGACGCTCCGGCGCTCGAGGAGGTGTGCGGGACGGTGTCGGTAATGTGTGCCCTGACGAATGTTCTCGCCTCGCACACCGACTGCTTGCTTGCCTTAGATGCAAGGGAAGCGCTTTCCACCAGTGTGCGGCATGACTCGAATGGGATGAGGGCCGACGTGTTCGGGAGAACGCACCCCGACAAAGTGGTGTGTGCGGCCCCGGCAGCGGCCGGGGCGGACATTACGTTGGACAGCGCGGAGCCTTTAATAAAGTGTTAAGACGCCGGTCAGCTGAGAACCTCTCGCGCCCTGCTGCAAACGACCGATAACGATCCGACTCTTGGTAAACCGAAACAGCGGTCAGGGTCGTTCGGAACACAAATGGACGACCCGAGATTGGCGACGGCGATCCGCGACGTCGGTCTAGCTGGGCGCGGCACATTCGTTGAGACCTGCGTTTCGGGGAACCCGACAGCACAGCTTGGGCGCCCGCAGAGGCGTAGGGGGTACGTCTCGCCTTCAGCACACGAGTCTCCGTGGGGTGGTAACCTGGGAACCCGGAAGGCGGTGGCGCGCATAAAACGACGGTGTCCCCCATGGCGACAGAGGGGGGGTCCACCTCTGGATACCGTGAGCATGTGGACCACCTGAGACTGCGTGCCTGAGGTGCTGGGACATTTTCGCAAGAACACAGGACTGTAGCGTTTTTGCGAAACTGTGTTCTCACTGCGGGAGTGTGATCTACAGGAGACTGCGGGAACTTATCGTGACAACTGCGTTATTGTGTTTATTACCGCGCACAATGACTGTTGTAGTATCGCCTAGTTTTTTTTTTTTTTTTTTTGGTGTGTGTTTTTTATGCACTTTCTCGATTTTTATGGTTTTAGTGAGTGTTTTGTGAACACCTGTCTAGCGTCTATATTTGTGCGTAACTGCCACATCTAACCTCGTTCTCTGATGGCCACACGTATTTTCTTTTCATTACTCATGGTTCTATTTTCTTGGTAGCTTTTATACCATATTATCTTTTGAATTTTGCCGGAAAGCCCCGGTAATTTGTTTTCCCAAAGGTGTTCGCATAAGTTGTATTTTTGTTTTGGGTTTTGCCGACCACTCTTATTTGTTCTAACTGCTGACCAGTCCAAGAAGTCCTGGCGCAGTCTTAGGAGGGACGTGTAGAGGTGGTCGCTTTTATTTATTACTTTTTTTCGACCGACAGGACGGCATAGCCCGCTCTGTTTTGTTTAGCCGCCTGACGGCGCTTCGGTCGGGAATGGGGAGGTGCTATGGGAGTCGAGTGTCGTGTTTCAGGGGGTCCCGCGCCGTTACCAGTTGGAATTCTGCTTGTTTACGAGCTTTTCCCGGTATCCGGGAAATGGCAGCGGGTATGTCGCCCTCTTCGTTGTATTTCATGCGGAACCCCGGTTTTCGAGCCCACGTGAAAAGACTTAACTTGCCGACGAGAGGCTGCTGTCTCAGCACCGCGTGCGTCTACCCCTTGACCCTGAGACGCGGGGCCAGACGTAAAGGTTCGCCGGGGAACCCACGGCCGAGACATTACCACGTCACCGGTCGGCAGGTCCTTTGCTGGGAGACAAAGTGCTTCAGAGCTCCCGGAGTCGTGGCTCGGAACTCTTCCGTGACGCCCGGGTCCAGGCGCTCCCCATATATTCTGCATATGCCTGGCGTGTCTTTCTTTTTACTTTGTTGCCAACGGCCTTTCGCGGTGGCATAGACGTGCCCCAGCCGACATGTCTCGGTGGTTCTCGCCGTTCGCGAATGTGTATCTTCTGTGGCAGATAGGAAAGCCATAAGTCGTATTTTATCCTCGGCTTCTGAGAACCAAGGCTTGGCTTATGGTTCACTCTCGGAGCAATGACCTCTCACCGGATTGGTCGGAAGTGCGTTGTGTGTAGGCGTTGTAGTTTGGTTCCTCTAGCCAATGGGACCAGGGTCGAACCCTGATTGGCCTAAACGGGCTCGAGCATGCTGCTTTTGACCCTGGCCGGACAGGAAAATCCTTTAGTTTTGGAACGGGCTCGTCAGCGACCCCACTTACGTTCAGCTCCCGCGGTGCGCCGCGTTACCTGTCGTGCGCGACAGCGTCTTTGTCTTCGCGGCTACAAGGTAGTCGCTGTCCTTACCGTGCGCGGTAGGACCATCTGACGCCGAGGCGTCCCCTGCAATCTGTAAGCCGTGCGCGGCAGTTTATTACAGCGCGGGATCGTTTTGCACTTGCCTTTTATGTAACTGTGTGATTATTTTTTTTAAGTAAAGTTTTGTTGATCTCGTTAACCCTCCGAGTTGTCGATCGCCTCTGCATCACCACCGACGCATCCAGCCCTCCAGCAACTAGCCTCATCCACGATCCCCCGGTCCTCGTCGGCAACTTCAAGGTGGTCCATCGAGGTCGGGGAAAACAACCCCTCCGTAACATCTACTCTTGGCTTGTTGATATTGCTTTGCTGTAGGTTCATGCCTTGTCAATCGACCGATCTCCCCAACCAGTTTGACTTGGCCACAGCTGCTTTAATGCATCGAGGGAACTTTAGTCTTTCTCCACGTACGACAACCACGCTGGAGCTTTGCTCGTGTATATCACTAGACGGCAGGAGCACTATTGTGCGCTGCAATCTGAATCCTGTGAACTAAAGTTATGGCGGCGTCACGGATGCGCCGAACGCTTTGTCAGATCGGCCTATTGTATGGCAGACGTTGATCAAAGTCTAATCTTGATAATATATTTTTCAGTTTTTTATTTCTGGTTTCCATATCGCCCTAAGTTACAATTGTCTCCACTCGATGATGTTTTTATTCTCGGCTAGAAAGAGTTTCGGTTTATTTCAAACTTTTCAAACAAAATATATTTAAGCGGACAATTAAGAATAGGCTGAGACGACTGCAGCAGCACGCCCTGTTGTTTTGAGGGCAGTGTAAATCTCCCTTAGCCTTTGGACTTCACCTCGTTGGAAGAAGTTGTGCATGCAGGTTCTCACTTCCATCAGCGCTAGCACGTCGTAGTTGGCCATTCTCCTCCGTTCACTACAATCGATCGGGCGCTTCTGCGGTGTAATTTGTTTTATTTTCTATTATCCAGTTAAAAATTAAGGAGAGCTAACAGAAACCCTTACTACGATGGTTGTGATGGTACGGACGTTTAGCGAACCGTTACCGTGTTCCCACTACCGCACTACAGGAGCCTTTGAAGCACGCTTTTATGCGCGCGCCCAAGTGATACAATGACCGCGGGGCACGCGATGAAAAACATGATTCAAAGGCTCCCGTAGTGCGGTACAATGGACGTGGTAACGGTTTGTTAAAATTCTTCATCAACAACTTCATTCGCGTCTTTTTTTGTACAACCTGCGCATTGAACAATACAGGCTTAAAAATAATTATTTTACCTTTAATATATGGTCTGGCTCGACAGGACAGTTCCTCTCACATGGTACTTGAAGTAAACCCAAGGAAATATATTTTGGTATGAAAGAACTGACAGCGTCGCTCAAACAGTTATAGCTGCGATTCTTGAAAATGAGCTTTTGTGGCCGGCGGCACGTATGAACCAATCATTAAATGAATATTTATCTGCATTGTATTATCATTGTTTTAATAGCGCGCGTTCCTACTTTATCCTGTCGAAAATAATCTGTTTTCCTGACATTAAAAAAACGCATACTTTCGCGATGGCAAACATTTACAGGCACTATTTAGCAGATCGCATGAGCCATTGAGCCGGCATGGCTCAATGGATGGGTGGATACGTCCCCATTTTTATTGAGAAGACAGCTAGTTTAGATTATGCTAAATTATGTGCACTAAACTTTTGACGCCGTCATGGTTAGATCGAGCGAAGGTAAAACATTGGCACGAATGCTGCATCAACTTTTGGCTGGGTTTTATGTCTAACTAACGTGCAGAAGATACTACGGTTTAATTGTTGAGTTGGTGCCATGGAGGAAGCTGATGTTGTTTGCAGTCCTGGATTATTCTAGGTGGTCTTGAACGGTGCCGTGGTAATCTTACAATGTTAGTTGAGCCCCTTGTAGCGGTTGCCACCAACTGTCTGACTAAATTATCTGCCACAGGTTTGTGGCACTTCCTATTTGTAAATAGTTAGTTGATCATCGGGATTAAGTCTAATCTGATTGATGGTTTAATACGTCATGGTTACGGCCTTGCTCACTCCGCCCATACCTTCACGACACGGGTCCTCAGAGCATCGAACATGTTGTCAGAAGTCGTAAACTACTCTAGATCCTTGTCATCGTGACACAAGCTTGCCGAATGAGTGAAGCCAGCACTGAGTCGGCATCAATCTGTGAGAGCCAGATGCTCCCGACTTTTCGAACGCCGGGCGGGAGCTGGCCCACCTGGCGAGACCGCGTCCCGGACTACAACGCTGTCTCAGGTCTTGGTCAAGCGTCCCAAGACATCCAGGTAAGCTCCCTGCTTTATTGTACGGGTCCGGAAGTTCGCCCGACGCTGGACACGTTTTCGCTCAATGAAGCGCCTCTCAAATCAGATGACACGGTGGTTGCACGTTTTCTCCCGTAGCTCGTACATTCAGCCCACGAGCCCTACTGTCATCGCGTTTCCACAAACGGGTCCAGTAGCCAGACAGGAGCGTGGATTCCTACCACGCAGAGCTCTGCAGCCTCGTAAAACGCTGCAGACTACCTGTCAGCGGTGATAGAAGACGGGCTAGTTCGCCACAGGTTCTTCATCGGCCTTCGAGACACGCATCTCTAGGACTATACTTCGTCTCACCTTAGCATGAACTATTGTTAGCCGCTCATGTTATAAGCGCGAGCCAGTTGCATTTGGATGAAACTTCGGTGGCCGAACGAGCACTCGCACAGCGAGTTCTCCAGTCAAGGCAGTCAAGGCTAGCTGCTCGAGCTTTCACAGCCTTTGCACTTATTCCATGCTAAGGTGAGACTAAGTATAGCTGTGCCGGAACGCAAGGCTTAAGCTCAGCGAGGCGTGGAGTGAAGCACACCAGTCCGAACACGCTGATTATAAAGGAGCGTCTGCTCGACCAAGTATCGTGGTCTCCCTTGCGGACCGATTTGACGCCACGAAGTATCAAAAGGTTTTTCCCCGTTGACGCGCGCACGCCAAGCCAGTACGTGCAACTGGAGCTAAAGCGAGAAGAGCAGAGTCCTGTGACTCATCGACCTTCTCGTTCTGCGGTCGCGAGCCTTACGCGCGTTCAGACTGCCAAGCACAAAACTGGCTTTACAAATACCTCAAAAGGAAAGGGCCCATAGTGGAAGTGTGCCGTTCAAGAAAAGCCAAGCAGAGCAAGCTAAGCTCTATCCACCTGCACGCCGTGGGAGGGCCCGACAAGACAAAGTACGTGGACGTCACCGCGGAATTCAAGGTGCATTTCAAAGCGGAGACGGCTGCCTACTAAGGGACATTCAAAACGTGCCAGTCAAGCTTGAGAAGGTCGAGGGCCTATTAATAGGGCCTTGAAATCAACCGCTGAGCGTACTGGAATTGCATCTGGCCCGACTGCAGTGGCAAGAAACTACAAGCTCCCAGCGACTCTACGTCATCGAGTCCCTCTCTGTACCACTTCTGGATATGCTGGCGATCGAAGCTCTCAAGATTAAACGTTTTTTGTGGCTATGGGGGTCCCCAAAAAAACAATCCATACCGAACTGTTTTCCGGACTGGAAGCACTAAAGCAAAACACACCACCAATCCAGACGCCGTGCCACTCACTCAGCGCACCTCGCCGGATTCCTATCCCGCTTAGAGAGGTCGTCAGGCACAATCTCAAAAAGTTGAAGAGCGACGGAGGGATTCGCCGCGTCGTCAGATCAGCCTCATAGTGCACCGGACTCGTAGTCCCGAAGCCTACAGGAGCGTATTGCCTCTACGTCTGACTTACGCGTCTAAACCAGGTGGTACTCGGAGATTGCCATGTTCTTCCGACTGTTGAGTAGGTGTTCGGTCTTCTGGGTGATGCGGCCGTCTTCTCGAAGTTTGACGCTACTGCGAGCTTCCTCTGGTCGGGCTGGAAGACAACTCAAGGGAGCTCACGACTTCCATCCCTCCCGTTTGTCGTTATCATTTTTGTCGATACCCATTCGGCATCACGTCAGCGCCGGAGTACTTTGAGAAAGAAATGGCCAGGATCCTGGAAGGTCGAGACAGCGTGGGCAACATAATTGACGACATTCTCCTGTCCAGAAGTACCGAGAAGAAACAGGATGAACGGCTCAAGCAAGAACTGTTTCGGCTAGCACGAGCCGACATTACGTTTAACAAAATCAAAACTCGATTTGTAGTTTTCGAAGTTTATTTTATGGAAGGTATTGCCTCAGCAGACGGCATCTGGCCAGATCTAAACAAATTCGATAGTATCAAGGCTATGGAACCAACGAAGGACGTCGAATGGGTCAGACGGATACTTTGGGTGGTTAACCACCTTGCCAGACTCCGGCACAGTCATCTCTAACGTCACTGGTCCAGTACGAGTTCGCCTGAATAAAACCACAAATCGAACTTGGCATTATGAGCGGGAAGCAGTGTTTAACGATACCAACGAGCTTTTCACATCCATCCGGTGCATGGCCAAATTCCACCCGGTGGATGCCACAACGGTTTCAGCGGACGTATGTTCTTTAGGATTGGGTGCCGTGTTGCTGCGGACGCAGCTATAAGGAGAACACCGACCGGTCGCCTTCGCCTCGCAGTCAATGACTGACACCTAGAAACGGTACAGTCAAACAGAAAAGAAGGCCTTGGCCATGGTGTGATCTATCCAGCGCTTCGACGAGTTTGTTCGCGGTATCAATTCTGATGTGGAGAGGAATCACTAGCGACTCGTTTCGCTGTGTGGTAAAATATAGCTTGGGATGCTACCTCCACGGGTGCGGAGGCTCAGGCTTAAGACCAGGCGCTATCAGTTCCAGATGTTCTACGTGCCTGGAAAATTCCTGACTACAGTGGATACCTTGTCACGTATCCCTTCAAAGGTATCTTGTCTCCAGGACACTCTGGAACGCTCCGCAGAAGAGGTAGTTTGCTGCACCTCTGAAGTGCGACCGGTCAACCTGGTGAACGTAAGGAAATCGCAAGGTTGCAATGACGAGTGCAGTGCACTTATCTTCTATGGCCAGCGCGGGTGGCCACAGATTTCAAACTTACAGCCGCACCTCGGAAATTATGCTTCGGTGATGGAGCTCCGTCGTAACGGTCTTCTCCTTAAAGGTGCCTGCTTAGGCGTACCCTCTTCGCTAAAGCTGGCAGTGCTGAAGTTGATGATACACGAGGGACACAAAGGCATCAATCGCAGCAAAGCTCGGGCTTGTGAATTGTTATTGTGACCCGGAATAACTGCCGATATCGTCTCTGTGGTCACTAACTGTGATCAATGGGCCTCTACGCGTGTTAACTTGGCGGAATCGTTGATCTCCAAATACTTGCTGGTCGTCCGTGGTAAATGCTAGGCATGAATATTTTTTTATCTCGAGGGAAAAAGTGTCATGCTTTTGGTGGACTACTGCTGTGGCTTTATAGGGATAGTGACCAGAGATGCATGACAGCGTGAACTGTTATCGGCAAACTAGAGAGCATGTTCGCTCGCCATGGAACTCCTCATTGAGAGAGGTACGACATTGGTCCGCCATTCTCATATCGGGGGTTTGCATTCTTCGCAACTTCCTATGGCTTCAAGCAGGTCTCTATTATCGCAATTGAATGGAGAGACAGAAAGAAAGATCCGGACAGTAAAATACTTGTTCCGAAGGCAGTGGATCCTCGTCTAGCTCTTCTCAGCTACAGCGATACACCGGGAGTGAACGTATTCCATCCTGCCCAACTATTAATGGGAAGGCAGCTGAGAACTCGAGTTTTAAAGAAGAAGGAAGATTTCAGTCCAAACTGCCCTCCAAGAGGTAAGGTCGCAAGCAGAGATGTAGCCTACAAGAAATAACAAACTGCATACTACAGCCGATGTCACGGGGGGAGGGACATACCGTCAATTCGAGCCGTTAAACAAGTCTGGGTGAGACCTGAACGAATTCGGGCTACGCTGTTGAGTCCTGCTTAGCGACTTAGGTGTTAGGTTGTCGAAACAGAACGTGGTGGCGTCCTTCAACGGAACCGTCACCACCTTGTGCGTTTCGCTGAGGAAGAACAACCTCAGAATCTAGCTGAGCCAATGCAGCTCTTCGACGCGTTCCTCATTCACCTCGACAACCCGCGAACCCGGCAGAGCCGCGGCCGGCCACGGAACCGCTCCCTGTCCCAAGGGATAGCGATGGAGTTGTGATGACTTGCAGTGGCGGACGTGTTATTACGCCGGCTCGTTTTATTTTATGAACCTAAATTTGGCGAACTTTCTTCACTTCCCATCTTTCTTGAAGGCGAAAGATGTAGAGGTTGACACTTATTGTTTCTCTAAATTTGCTTCCACTAGGGCTGTGGCGCCCCCTGTCATTGTAAGTAGTTAGTTGATCCTTGCTAAATAACTTCTAATTGCTGGTTTGATACGTGTCGGTTACGGCCTCGCTCACTCAGTCCACACCTTCACGGCACGGGCCCTCAGAGCACCCAGTTTTAAACAGCGTTGCCTTATTATATATATAAATGTGAAGCTCGGTTCAATGAGGCAGTGAAGACTCCGACTAAATAACTGTTTGAACTGCAATATCACTTCGTTTTTCAAAGGCAGACCAACGAGAATTGCATGTCTTCTGATTGAAAGAGCAACTGACCCATCGAGCACCCTTATGCGTCTGGTACACACGTTTGCATGTGAGGCTGCCGTGCGCTTCCATACTGGACACTGCTAGTGCCGCCTAACGTTTCTGCCTTGTTGAAGTGTATTCCGCGATCGTCACTGGAATTTGCGAGTGTAGACTAACCATTAAGAGCTCTGTGACGTGTGGCATGTGGAAAAGAAAGACGCGTGTACGAACAGACAGGCGCAAGGGCTGAGCCAGGCACTCGATTGCTAGACCGGCACGAAGAAAGGAGTGTGTTTTCTTTGTCCAGCTTGTATTGTTTTTTTTTTATGTGGCTTATCTGTATGCAATGATCCCCGGAGACGTCATCACAATGTGTGTTTCGGAAGTGGGCTATTGGCGTGTTGCAAAGGAAACTGGCTTGTGGTAATAATGTTGTGCAAGAAGATTTCAGCGGATTTTTAGATTTGCAGCTGACAAGAAGCTTACATTCTCATTTCTAGGCTGTCGCTACTGTTCCAGAATTTATATTGAACTGTTTCGTGCGATTTCGCAAACGAAGACTACCTTTGTATTTTAATAACTGCGTTAAGACAGTATGTCGACGCTCACTGGCGTCTGCTTCAGCAAGATATGCTTGACCACATTGTACGACAAGCAACAAACGTCTTGGTGGTGAGTTGATACACCCCACCTCGGCGGGGGGACCAGGGCTAAGCCTGAAACACATTTGACAACGTTTGTGCTTCGGGATAAGTTTCTGCGGCCATGCAGGCGAAGCAACGGAGGCACTTGTACTCGAGCAGCTTGAGCGCCCATCGAAGATTGTCTCGCACACTCTTCACTTGTGAATCGCCGCAGAAATCTATCCCTGAGTATTGTTATACTGGGTTACCGGTAAGTAATGCTGCCCAAGCTCAGGATTGAGTGATGTCGTAATATCAATCCAGTTTGCTACACATAAGACATCCCTCTACATGTTAGTTTGAGTCCTTCTCAACTCTGGCACAGTCTAAAAGAGACCGGCCAGCCGATCCTTACCTGATGAAGAGCGCGCCCAACTTCTGCTTGGCTGTCTGGTTCGAGCTGGGGATCGGGGTCGTCAAGAAGGCTTGGAGCATCTTCTTGTAGCCCAGTCGGACGTGGTGTGTGAGAGCGTGTCCAAAATGCCCAGATTTTTCGAGACCCCCACACACAAACTCGTAGAAATCGTCGCAGGGCTGCACCTCGTGGTTCATAGACAACATAAGCACCTGTATGTGAACATAAAATTATCATAAATATCACGCGCGAAGTTATTAAAAAAATTAAAAAAATGGCAGCGACCTTTATTCTTAGAGTTCTATAATGCATAATAGTTATTATTCATATAGCGATCGTCCGCATTTATTGGAAGATATTTAAACGGTCATTTTGAGGAATGAAGAATCACCTATTATTGAAATCTCCTGGCTTAGACATAATTAGGGTTCCGCGTTCTCGGTTTCTATTTTTTCAAAATTCAGCGTACTTTTTTCGTTGTTTATTTTAAAATTTAAATTTCGGTTTTTTTCGGCGTATATTTATTCCTACAAAACTTCCTTGGATTTTTTCGGTGAATATAAAATAAACACTAACGGACACCGGATCAGATTACTCTTCTAGCTCTGATATCTGTGATCACTCAAAGAATTACGGCACATATACATTAAAAAAAATGGACACTTGTGTGCAACCGTAAAAGAAACAAGAAAAAAGCACAGAAGTACAAACAAGTCGTATATAAAGCCTATGCCAAAATCATGTAACCTTACCTTCTGTGTATAAGGGTTATCCGTGATCTTATTATAGTATACACACACATGTACTTTCCCAGGTTCTCGTTGATCCGCACTCTTTCTTTGCTGTTGATATGACACTGAGCTTCGAGAATGCCCTCTCAACGCTAGCATTGGACACTGGCAGACTGAGGAGATGAAGCGTTGCCTGAGCCAAAATTGGCCAATCAACCAATTGTGACCGCCAAAAGAGACACGGTGCGACGTTTTGAAGCCCAACACGACATGCAGAGCTTGCATCAAGTCAGTCTTCCTTACAACGAGTTTGAAAACACGCTAGTACATGGCGTTGTCATGGGGCATTTCGGTCTTCATGTTCCGATCGATGATGCGCACATTAAATCAAAAAAGTCGTGATGGCACCCCTGCATCCCATACATTCGGACACGTTTCCATAGACATAGTCGTTCCACCTTTACGCCACGGATCTGCGGTACGACTAGAAAGTCCAAGTGACCTTTTCCGGTTAAAACTGAATTTTAAAAAATGGATTCGATGTACTTTATTGGTATTTATTGGTTTAAACCGAAAATGTCGAACCTAAAAATGACCTTTTTCAGTTAAAACCGAATTTCCGAAAAAAAATTCACCGTACTTTTATCGGTTTTTATCGGTCTAAACCGAAAGATCCGAACCCTCGACCTAATGGAATGAAGCTACAATTTCATTTGATGGTCCTGGCAGGCGGGGCTTGCTCCTGTTCGTCGCACTGCTGAATGAAGAGAGAGAGAGGAGGGAAGGAAAACAAATGAGGAAGAGAGAGGTTGGGAGAAGAAAGGAGGAAAGAAGGGAGGGAGGAAGGAGTTAAAGAGGAGGGAGTAGTTAGTTTTGTTTTCTTATTTATGTAAGGGGGCAGCGACAAAGACGCAAAAGCGACAGCCAAAAACGTAGAAATTCCCTGGATGAGGATGTTGGAAGCCTACCTACAAATGGACGGTGCCAGAAATTAGCAATCTGAATATGTTTGTACAAACACTTTGACGGCCAGTCAGCAGTTCTAATAAATGAGGGTACTGACCCTCAATATTGCTTGTAAATTCTAACGTTTGAAACGACCACAATGTGTTTTGAAAACTGGTACCAAGAAGGCTTACTTCATGTGGGCAGGTAGAAAACTTAGGATTCAAAGTGCCAAAGTTGGAATTACGAACGTGTTATCTTTAATATCTTGCAGATAAAAAA
Organism: Ixodes persulcatus; assembly: GCA_013358835.2. Lineage (NCBI taxonomy): Eukaryota > Metazoa > Arthropoda > Arachnida > Ixodida > Ixodidae > Ixodes > Ixodes persulcatus. The sequence continues at coordinate 27,933 of JABSTQ010007730.1, forward strand.
AAACGAATAAAAAAAATCCACCAGTTATAGTCCTTGGCACTTTGAGAAACGCAAGGCGATGCATGTCCCGAGTGGGTATTTGAAAGAACTTGTGAAGTAGCGGCCCGTTCACACACTTGCGCTTCAAATCGACCGACTGAGATAAGGACGAGTCTTAAGGAGCAACCCCACCCTTTGTTAGTGTGATTCTGAACCAACAGATGGCGGTGGGATCGCCTTCCAGGCCTGTGCATCAATGCGAGAAATCGTGTGTGGTGGCGCTTCGATACAGAGGGGTATTTTTCGATATCCTGAATTTGACATCCCTGGTCCCTTGCTTGTTTTTCTCTGCACTAGCTTTCTTTGGAACGCGCATGGCTGCGCCAGTTGTCGTGCAAGGGGCCCAGTTGCCTACGCTCCGTGCTCACGTCTCCAGCAAATGGGGGCAGAACAAAACGCGAAAATCGTCCTGAGCCAAATGGCGAGACACATGCATAACAAAACCACCGACGCGTTGAAAAATATAAAATTGACTGTGCGCCGTTATCGAAGATTTCAGAGGCCAATTACCCATATTTCAATGAGGACGAACAGTGAACTGAAAAATAAATGTTTAATCGGCGACCTTGTGCCAAACAAAAAAAAAGTAAAGAAAGGGCGTCGAGGCAGCAGAAAAGCAGGCGGCGATTCGGCAGCGTAACAGAGAGCGAGAGCGAGACTGACTCGACAAGGTCGCGGGCAGCCGCTTATCTACAGTGCGTCACTATCTCGAAAGTTCGGCAAAGAAGGTTCGAGCGTCGCGCGCTCGGAGCGAGGATGAACTGGCACTTTCGAGAACAGGAAAGCAGGGCGAAAGTCACGTCTCGTGCTAGAATGAACCCGAATCTTCTAGAAGTTCGTGACCGAGCGTTGCTTTCTCGGCTCTGCGGGCGGCAAATATTACGGGCCGGCCCTATTGTCGTGCACGTGTTTGGCTCTTTGTGGATTTCCAGGGAAACGTGATGAAGTGATCGACTTGGGTTTCCAAAATTCTAGCTCGAGGAATTAACCATCTAAAAAGTCAAAACAAATGAACTATTTTTTGGGCGGTCAGGTGTCTCATTTAGATAGCTGGGTGTTTATTTTGACCGAAAACCACGAGACTGGAAAACACAAAAAATTACACTCAGGTTTAGATGTTCAGTTTGATAAACCCTAATTAAGACTGGTGCGAGAGTCATAAGAAAAAAAAAAGCCGAGGTTAAAAATTAACTCAAAGCAATAAATTATAAGTATTTATTTTAATACGAATCCAGCGATAAACGCAATGACAGGCCAGGCAAAGATTCTGGGTCTGTGGATAGCTTTTCCACATAGTTCAAGCAATGTACAGGGTGTCACAAAAAAAATTAGTCTTTTTTTTCCCGCAAGAAGAAACTAGGCATCGCCCAACGCTTATTCTCCGCCCTAAAGTAGCGCGAGAGGTCACAACCAGATGTTAAAGTTTCAGCCTGATCTGATACCTTATTTAAAAATTATAAGTGATTTTCTGAAAAGTTAAATGGGAAAATGGTGGCCGACGGAGGTTTCGAATACATGGGGCTTTATGGCACCAGAAACCGAAAACGGGCAAAAATGGGCTTCATTTTCCTCCTGAAATTTTCAGAAAATCACTTATAACTCTTGAATAAGGTGTCCGTTTGGGATGAAACTTTGGCATCTGGTTGTGACCTAGCGCTACTTTTGGACGGAGAATGAGCGTTAGGCGATGCGTAGTTTATTTTCGCGGTAAATAAAACCCTGTAAATTGTTTTGTGATATCCCGTACCAGTCTTAATTTGGTGATTTAGGCGCACAAGTAGCAGTGCGCAAGAATGAAAAGGTGCAAACGGGTAGAGTTTGACGTTGTATAAAATATAGTGTAAGCACGCGCATGGTACGCTGATTAAGAATGAAACTGCCCTACATTTTACACTAGCGTTGAGCGTATCAAAGGTTAAGGGTGGATCAAAAGCTAAAGCTTGTACACATATACTGCTCAGGTCGTTATGTTTGAATGCTCATAGTACTTTATTACCCTCAGATTTGGGGTAAGTTGTCTCCTGATTGCTTACAAAAGAAAGAAGGAAACATTCAAATTCTGGGTTGATAGAAAAACTCCACCTGCTGACAGCTACCAATCACCTCGGCGCCGATTATGTGTATTCACTGCATTCCAACGGTCGCGTGCTTAGAACAAGTTTTTCCCACGTGATTTCATACATTCGCAACTGTTCCTGACAAACAACAATGTTTACTTGGGCAAGCAGTCACACTTGAAGCTGAGAATATTTTGTATTGATTGTGGCACACGTGGCAAGTTGCATGTTTTTTTTACAATCCGCGAAATAGGATTTTCCTGGGTTACCTTGGTTTCTAGTGCATGTAGCACACAAAAGAGCACGAAGTGAATCAGAGTGGGAAACGAAAACAATAATGATAAACAAGCGTGTAATCACGCCATTACTGAGGGCATTGCACATATACAGAAGGTAAGCTTTGTTTCACTAAATGCATTACCAGCAAAGTATTTGGTTTTGTCGTGCGAGCGAAGCGGAACATACAAGTGCGAGCATACTGACCTGAACTACACTTCCAGGGAACAAGCGCACCATCCAAAGCATCGAGCTCGCTTTTATAGCTTTTGCTGCTCTCAAACCTTTGAAAACACGATTATAATCAATTCTATTATTTCACTTATTTTTATTAAGTACGCCTATGTGTGTGTGTGTGTGCGCGCGCGTGTGTGTGTGTGTGTCTCTTTTGCGTTCGCGTGCCATTTTCTTAGTTATATAATTTTTTTTCCAGAAGTCCGACAACTATAGTCTGTTTCATCATAACTAAGATCCGCGTAGTCAAAGATGTAGAAAAAAAAGAACGCCTAAAACGCGAACACACATTAAAAATCCAATGTAACGGCGCATTCAAAATTATTCGTTAGTTTTTTAGAGAGCAGCAGTTTTGTAGGGCAACCCAGTGAAGATTATAAAAAGTGCAATATACAACTGTTAGCTCAGAGTCTTTAACGTGCATTATGCAGTATATCTGATACACTTCGCACGGCGGTAGGATATAGATGGGCGACAGAACCCAGGGTCAATGCCGCGCAAGATACGTGCCACGAGCGGGTGCTCCGCCGCCATTCGCTTTCAAGGGCCAGTCACTTTAGTGCTGCGCCGCCATTTTCCTCCAAGGGCAGCTCGAGAGACGGGCCTCGTGCACTGGCACATTTGAGGTTACTTGAAAGACCAACGCAAACACATCGAGGGGATTTAGTCCCTACAGGTTCTGCAGCGTGAGCTCCGTGCTTTGAACGGAGCTCGCGCTCGAGCATTTCTCCACGTGCTCTGATCTTTGGTGCCACAACGTTCTCGGCCAACGATCCCCCACCGCACTTGTTTTAGCCTGCGAGCTAAAGCAAATGAGCTACGCTTAGAGTATCGGCACGTTTCCCCCCAATATTGCTGTGGGCGCCGCCATCTTGGTGGTTAGTAACAAATCAAACAAAACTGCCGATCGTCATGACTCAAAAGTGCGACTTTCTCAGCGTTAGTTTCGGTGTCAGGAAGCTCACGTAATATTGCTTTGCTTTGTCCCGAACTGTTTAAACATTTGTGGAGATTCTGGGATTTCGGATAAAGCTTCAGATAACTGACAACCATCATTTTAAGCACCAAGATGTGTATGAAGCGCAGCTTATTTAGTGGCTCTAGTTTAGCCCGACCGCACAGGCACAGAAAGAGAACGAACTGCTTGACCTCGCGCCCTTGGCACTGCTTCAGTGGTTTCACCAGCCCGTAGTGTTGACTGCGCTCCGAACTAAGGTAAAGCAAAGCAAATATTCAGATCTTAAGGTTTCCCAAGCCAAACCAACAAAAATCACTTAACACGCCCCAATAAAAAAAAATCCGGGTTTATTTTGACTAATTGGAGAACTTTTGATGTGCAACCGAAATCTCAGATTGGCCTCCGTCGGACTGCGGGCACCTCGGCCGATATTTAAAACCGACAAATATGGATTGATGGGTCTGCGCGTTGGTTGAAAGACAATGAGACATTTAATGTTTTGTGTTTTGTTTTAATATCATTGCCATGAAGAGCCACCGAGGTGGTTTTTTAAACAAAATATAGTCAAACCATTCCGACAAGCATAGTTTAAATGCAGGAATGATTTTTGCAAGTGATAAAAACATTAAAATGTTTTCGCAAACGTGGCAGAATTTGAAATGGCAGAATGCATTTCATAGCGCCCATTTCATTTCGGTCGCGTCGGGCATGTGTACCGACGCACAGTAGAGCGCGCGCAAAAGTAGCTGTGGTGCACCCGCAGCCTCGCGCTTGTTCTGACATCTCTGGCTTCCTCACTCCAGGCATCCAGGCATTGACACCCTGACATCTGGCGCTTTTTCTGTCTTTCACGTGGCGTTCCAAGCGGCACACGACGGAAAATGCACATCAAGCTGTTCTTGAACACGTGTCGCCATCTGTATTTTATATTAAGAAACTACAATTTACCGTAACTGAATGGGAAACGTTTGAGGTCTTATAACATTCTTAGCGTGTAATATATCAATGTGAAAGTTCTGGAAAATGTAATATCGAAGGATGCTTCATAATTTAATGTCTCGTTATTTTGAATAGTGGACGTGATTCCATTTTTAGTGCCATACAAAATTGCAATTTTAATCTTTATTTTTTATTTTAAAATATACATTATTTGTACAGTTTGTTGCTTACTTTTTTAATTTAATACATCCAACCGAACGCTCACGTAAAATATTGTGGACGATGGAACGTTATAACTCGAGAAATAAATTTGTCAATATTAGAGACTGTGGTCTATAAAGGCTGAATAGTTAACTAGCAACTAAAATTAATGACAATATCGAGACATT
>JABSTQ010007731.1:0-34186 GCA_013358835.2 Ixodes persulcatus
ATATTGGTACTTGTAAAAGAGTTGTGCTTTCAAGATGTCGTATGGAATGGGAAATACTATATGTTCTAACAGTTTTGACACGACACTGGTTAAGGATATGGGGCGATAGTTAGCTACAGATGATTTATTGCCAGACTTAAAGACTGGAACGATCTTCCCAATTTTCCAGTCCTCAGGAATGGAACAAGAAGACAAAGATTGTTGAAATAACAGGCACAGTAGCTGCGAAGAAATTTCACTGGTATTTTTCAGGATTTTAGAACAGATGTTATCAGCACCAGACGACGTGGATATATCAAGGTTACTTATAAGTTGATTAATACCGGAACTTGTGATAGAAATGGGATTCATGAATGGGTAATAAAATCTGCCACAGGTGGAACGTTCGATTGGTCCTCTTTAGTAAATATTGATGCGAAGAATTCGTTAAAAACGGAAGGGACAGAGAGCATTAGCTACAGGGTTCCCGGTATTATCGGATAAGGAAATACCCTGGTGAGATTCCTGCGGCGATATTATTTTCCAAAATTTTTGGGGGTTATTAGTTAGAAGGGAGGGTAAGTCGGAGCCGTAATATTTTTCTTTGGCCAGGGTAATAGTGGAGTCGTATTCTATCTCGCAAGTTTATAGTTTGCCCACGCCTCAGGAACATTTGACCGTTTAGCAAGGCGAAATAGTCTTTTCTTTTTTCGGCTTAGGATTTTAAGGGATTTATTGAACCCTGGTTGGTTGCTATTGGAGTGAATGTGGACTAATGGGACAAATGCATCGATTAGTTCAGATATTTTGGTCTTAAACATGTGCCAGTTTTCTTCAACAGTTCTATTTTGAAATCCATCAGCATAAAATGGAAAAAAGAGAGAAAGTGCTTCGTTAATTGAGGGAAAGTCGGCTTTGTTATAATCACGAATTTGCTTAGACTTTACTCGCTGCATATCGGTATGAAGATTAATGCTAACATTGATCAACTTATGATCACTGAAACCGGTAAAAAGTGACAATGAAGGAACAGACTCGGGATTGATGCAAGAACTAATTCCAAAATATTGTCGCCACGTGTCGGTTCATTCACAATTTGTACCAGGTTAAAGTTTTGGCATACATCCAGGAAGTTTATTTCCTGCTGACCATGTGAAGTTTGAGTGGACCAATCAATAGAGTGGAAAGTTGAAGTCACCAAATAAAAACCGGTTCGCGTTTGGAAAGGCATGGTGTAGGGCATAAAGTTGATCGTGAAGTATGTTGGTAATTCGGGGCCACTGTCAGGGGGACGATAACACACACCCAGGATGTTCTTTTGGAATGAGGAATAAAGCTAACCCAGATTATCTCTAAACTACATCATTTGGAATCTCGTATGAAGGAATCTGTTTTTTAACGGCAATCAGCACGCCACCACCTCGCCTGTCCGGTCTGTCTCGACGATAGAAGTTAAACTCAGACCATTATTAGGATTTCTTTATTTTAATATCAGGTTTCAGCCATGTCTCAGTAAGAATCACGATGTCAGTATCAGTGTCGTAAAGATAGGAAGAGAATGCATCGCGTTTCGGTATGACACTTCGTATATTTGTGAATGATACAGTAAGTGTAGGGGGGCTTATGACAGGGAGAGAATTCGTCGAAACAGCACGTCGTGGGATCGATGGCTTCTTTTTCCTAAGCTATCTTGGCATGAGTTCAACGCAGTCTGAGTCAGGGTTGTACATATAGATAGTGTTATCAATCTTTAGTTTGTCAAATGATAGTCTAAAGAAACGTTTTTATTCTTAGCGAATTCGAGTAGTTTCCTCCTTGCGTGCGGACTCAGATAGAAAAGTCTTCTCCAACAGAAAAGGGTGTTCCTTTCAACTTAAAACCTGAAGACAGGATGCGGTCTTTTTCTTTGAATCTGGAAAACTTTACAATGATAGGGCGTTTTTTCTCAGTGTTAAACTTTCCAATTCGGTGGGCCCTTTCGATACTATCTGGGTGGATGCTGATTTCGAAATGACGGGAACAAAAATCTATCACCTTCCCTTCGGACGAGGCCCATGATTCATTTGCATCATCGATGATACCATAAAATAGCAGGTTAGACCGACGAAGCCGATTTTCAGCGTCATCGCATCTATATGCCACATCGTGCAATTTGAAGAAATGACAGTGAGTTCACCTTCGGAGGCAGGGGTATTCTGCGTGGCTTTGCATCTCGTCAGTTCGGCCTCCAATTCAGCAACTTTCGTAGTTATTCTTTGTATCTGCTCGTCCGAAACTTTTTGTTGTTCCTTTAGGGTTTTTATTTCCGAGATAATTCCTGCCTGACCATCTTCTATTCTCTGAACGGTAGCCAATATTTTTTCCTGTATGCCCGGGCTGTCAGTGACGGGTCCGGGGTTAGATTCTACATCGCCCGCCACTAGCAGCTGGGAGTGAGACAACAAGGAAGCAAAGAAAGATTCAAGTAATGCATAAACACATTGAAGAAAGGCTAGGGTGTCGGTGGGGCATGACACAGCAATCAGACAGTAATTACTAGATCGGCAACTAAGACTGGTGGTCCGATAACTAACCTGCAACAGCAGAAACGGTGAGCGCTCCATCTTGCGCGTGTCATGCCCCAAGAAGAATGCGTTCGGGGCGTCCTTATATACGGCCCCGCCGGTGGCAGATGATCCAGGTTGCCTGCACAGTGTCGCCCAAGTATCCAGAACTGGGTTTGGTGTCGCCGTTGTGTTGAAGAAGTCGGTAGGGGATCTGGCTTTGTCGCGTAGTCCAGGCTTGGCGCCGCCGCACAGTGAATTCAGAAAGACGAGAACCTGCAACAGCAGAAACGGTGAGCGCTCCATCTTGCGCGTGTCATGCGCGTGTTATTGTACTGACGTGGGTTTTCGATAGTCTTGCCATAAATTGAATTCATAATGAGCTTAGATGGGTTCTTTTGAAAGGCATTTGTCGCCTGTTTTCGGAGGTTGTGGTTAAAGTCGATGAAATCTTTAAGAAATGCCCTCTGCGAAAACTTCAAAACGCGATGAATGACCTAGTTTTAAGCCCAACTCCAGATACAGCTTGAGATTTCGGTAGTGAATGATGTAATTGCGTTTCGGGTAAAAGGTGAGAAGCAGCTTTCGCTCAGACTCTCGCTCGGGTAGGTGAAATTTATCGACGAGCGCTTTTTAATAGGGTGAGAGCCATTCGAGTGGGACTCCTCGTTTCTCGGGAGCCAGGGGAAAGTCCGCGTGAGAATCGTGTAGTTCCCGAGGATAGTCAAGGTCCACCTCTAAAATGTAACCCTCGGGCGCGTCGTCGGGAACCTGCTGGAAGTGGAGAGCGTCGATTTCCTCGCGGTCTAGCCAGCGAAAATCTGCGCATGGAAGGGATTGTCGCTTGGTGGAAGCGTACAGGCCGTTCACGTCAAGGTCTAAAATGTAAGAAACCGCCGTGTTCGGATCGAAACATGCGGTTCCTGGCACGTTAGCTCTCGTGTTACGAATGGCACATTGAACGATTCCTCCTCGCAGACCCGCTTCGATGAAGAGATGCACATCCACGTCGTCGAGCAGCTCCAGTTTTACCCCAGTCTGTTTAAGTGCGCAGGCAAGACTGAGCGCCGGGAGGGAAACGTAGTGCAGCGGATCGAGCTCGTACGTGTCTAAAGTCCATTTCCTGAAATTTTGGAACACGTCGGGGAGAAGTAGGCAGTCGAGATGCAGGTAGCAGTCACTGTATTCTCCTAGGCTTTGGAAATTGAATGTGTGAAAGACGGTTTGGGCGTGGCGATAGTCCTCCTCTGAAATTTGGCTGTCGTTTAGCTTGTTGTAAAACGACTCGCGCGACGGTAGCTCGGGCTCCCGGTAAGTCTCGAAACTGGTCACGTAGTCGTAGGGAAATACTCCTTTTCGCGCCAGAAGCTCAACGTGCTGCGGAAAAGCCTGTTTTAGGCAGCACAGGTTTTCTAGTCCCTTGGAACGGAGGTCCTGAACCAGCGCGTCCAAGCTGGCGGGGAGAAAGGCCAGACTGTCGAGAAACCGCAGGTTACCCACGTCGAGTCTCTTAAATTGTTGGCAGCTAGTGGCGAGCACTTTAATGTCCTTAGACTCGAATAAGTCGAGTTTCGGTAGTATAAAGGCTAGGTCGTACGAATGGTTGTGCGCGAGCACTGGAATGACTTTCTTGTTTACTCTCAGATTAAAATTGCATCCCTGACACAACGACTGCCTGTACGATCCGCTGAAGTGATCGTCATCCCTGACTTTTCTCTTTCGATTTCCGAACGATTCGCCACAAACCGCGCAGTGAGAGGCCGACGCATGAGCCTCTTCGTTCACACTCACCATTGGCACTTCCTCACTTCGAACCCATTCTCCAATGAGCTTTGACAACTGATTAAGAATGGAAATGAACTTTTCCACGCAGTCCTCGCCCCGGTACAAAAACTGCTCGACGATGCGCGAGTCTGTGGATCGGATTACGAGAATGCAAAACGAACTGGGGACGTGCTTCTCGTAAGCCTGACCCATGTTTTCCGCTTCTAGAATGGCCTCGAAATCGTAGACGCAAAAGTAGGGAAAAGGTTCCATCGTGTGTGGGCTCCGGAAATACAGCGCGTCTCCCTTTGCAGGACACACTGTTCGGACTGCCTTCTTTTCTTTACACAGCGATAAATGACTTCCCAGCGCAGTGCGAAAGCGAAATCTCATCATACACCTTTTACAGCGAAAACGGCCGGTGACTCTCCTTGTTCGCGAAAAGTCCGGCAAAGTTGGTGATTAGAACAAAGTGATCGTCTATTAAGAGCAAATCGACGTGCTTCTCCCGCTCGATATCGTTGACTTTGAGTGGATAGACGAACCTTTGTTCCCGATCGTAACCGTACACGTTCACGGACACGGAGTGTTTTCTCTCGAAAGCCTGCACGTCTTGCGGAAACGTCACTGGATAGCTGGTGGGAAACCAATACTTGACAAAATGTTCTCGATAGCTAGAAGCTCTCGATCGTTCAGAGGGTACGGGATGGAGACCGGCGAGCACAGAAAACACAAAGCACACCAAGCAGCACACCATTGTTGGACAAACATGGGCCCGCCACTGGCAAAACTTGGCTCCTATATTGGCCTAACGTTGGTTTTTGTCGAAAGCGCTACCCGATCCAAGGTGGACCATTCACTAATGCCAATGTTGGACCAAGATTCGACCAATATTTGAACCAATATTGGACCGTCATTTATGCCATCGTAGGACCGCCTCTTAACCAACATTTAAGCCAACGTTGGGCCACAATTTAATCAACACCTAAGCCATCATTGGACCGCTACTGGTTGTGGTCTTACAACCAATATTGGAATCCAAGTTTAAGCATTGGCTTATCCAATTTTTGCTCCCAACCCAACGCTCTGGATATTTCGATTTCGGCATCCGATTTTAGGCTCGAGCTGCACTATTTTCGGCAGCCATTTTAGCGGGCATACAGCTTTCTTTTCAGATGTATTTATAGCGTTCAGTAGAACACTATATATACATCTAAAAAGAAAGCTGCTGTAGACAAGCCACATTCACTGTAGAAAATATTAAGTCAATATTACATGCAGGTAAATATAAAAGTCTGAAATACAAAGGGTACCGTCAATACATTTTATGAAAGTTTCGATTGAAGAAAAATTTAAACAACAATGAGTGACAGGGTCCATCACTGCAAGCTGTGAACCGGGCAGGAACTTGATGGAATTCCACGCAGGGGCCTGGCCACAGGATTCTGAAAGAGACAGCAGCGGGGGTTTAGATTCAGGTGAAGAGTTTGCAAAGGCTCTCAGTCCTCTCTTACGCTTGTCAATAATGAATATCAAAACAAAACATAGCTTCATTATTAATCGCCACCCTTTAATTAACTATTCGATTAATCGGCTCAGTTGCTCTTCCAAGTATAAAATCTCGGAAAGGCCTACCGACTTTTTTATGTTTTCTTTTCCATAATATAAACTTTCGTTTCCAGCGAATTATTTTTCGTTATTTTGTATGTAAAAAACTTAGTACTGCCTTCTAAAATAAATATATGCGGAGGTAAGACGTCGGGGCCGGCTTGCTGGAATCAGTATCTCAGCTGAGACTGGGTGAAAGAAAGCACTGTAAAGGCTGGGGCGCGCGAGCGTCTTGAGTCGAGGTTTGAGTCCCGCTCAGCTCGTACGTTGGCTTTAAAAGTGCTTTCTTTCCCCCCGTCTCAGCTGAGACGCTGTTTCTAGCAAAACGGCCCAGGCGTTTACTGTTGTTTTGTTCGTCCGACTTGTCCTTACTCAGAGCTCGATTGATCTAGATTGAAATATTTATAGTGGTTTAAAAAATTAATCAAATAGTACGAAGGTTATTTCATAAATTGCTTAGCTCTACTCTTGCTGCATCATAGCGTCCCTCAACCCTTCATCTAGCTTTAAGAGGTCCTAAGAATTACAATCTCGCCATTTAAGTTCACACCGATATTTCTACGTTGATGTGAAAAAAAAAAAAAACGTTTTTAAGATTTACGGTGTTTGCAGCACGGAAATATGTAGTTATAAATGTACCCATATTGCCTCGATAATATTTACAATTTATAAATCTAACCGCTGGCCTCCCTCTTCAGCTCACCAGTGCTAAACGCACTACTAAATTAACACTTCAATAAATACCTCGTTATACGTAAGAACATGACAGTTGAACAGAAATTGATGCTTCAATCAATCAAGAATTGAAATAAATCAGGCATATAAAATAGCTTGTCGTGTAAAGACAATTACTGGAAATTACACTCGCAGAGCGCGGTGACATAACTGACACTCCACTCGCCCAACAAGCCGAAACTTGGCAAATAAGGACTACTCAACGCTATGTGGTATTCGGCTTTGGACGTACCGGGAAGACGTTTTACTACAGCACACATCTACCGCCAAGAAGACAGCCATATTTTAAATTAAAAAAAATGAAATAAAAATGAATTCGAACACAGAAATAACCAATCAGAACGTCTCTCACGGTCTATTAAAATAAAAAGCACTTACAAATAGCTCTGTACAGGGCATTCCGGGCCGATCGCTCTGAATTACACTTTGAACTCGTCGGAGATTCCTGGCACAGAGTTCGATACGGTTCAAACTCATCGGGTAGGGACAAAACGTACATTTTGTAGCAAGAATATCTATCCCCAATAGTCACGAGGAACTCTCCTTGTCACTCACGTGAAAGAGAAGGCGGTCCGTCGTGTCTTCGGTCCGTCGAAGCCAGTGGTCACATGTATGCCCAAACAAAGGAAGATCACCGGTGTGTAGGCGCTGCCGACAGAATATTGATGTTCTTGGCAATCCGCATGTTGAAGATCGCACTTGGCACTAAGAAGAAATGCGCTGCTGGTGATCGGAACTCTAGAACCACCGTTCTTGGCGGTTCCAGTATAGGGTAACGTGGATGGCGGAGATGCCGAGCCGCTTCGCCCAATAAAAAGTCTGCTAATCAATCAAATGCACTCAGATAACTTAGAAACTGACACCACGGTGTCCTGATATGCGCATGATTATCTTGCCAACCTTGTTCCTTGAAAAAAAAACTATTTCTGCCACAAAAAAAAAACAAAAACAAAAAAAACATGGATAAATTGCGAAGCGCACCTGCCCACTTCCAGTTCGCGGATGTGCGTGTTGGAAATTGAGGAGACCGTCCCCACTGTCTTCTAGCCACTACCTTATCGTGTGGCCTTGGTGCATGCGATCCCACTTTCTGTGTGCGTGTGTTTCGCGGGCTGGGCTCCACCACCGCTAAGCTGAGAGTGTAGAGGAAGCTAAGAAGCTCGGTGAACCGATCACAGGTCTATCTTTAATCACGTGATCACGCTCTCTCCCGGAACCACGCACAGAGAGCGGTGCAGGTGATGACTGGTCCGGCCGGCGCGTAGCTCCCACCGCACTGTCAGCTTAGGAATGCAAAGTGTCCTCCTCCCTCAAGGACGCCAAGTCCTCATCACTAACAAAGAAGAGATTTGGAGATTAGTGACGGCGTGGGGAAAAAGGGAGGGGAACTGTTCACTCAATACCCTCTCTCGCCCTTTCCGAAATCGTTCCGAGGCCGTCGGCGTGACCCTACCCCTGCACACTTCTCTCTCTCGAATTATTTCGTCTGTCTCTGCTGGTATTTGCTATCCGGGTTTCCAAAACCCAATGTAGTAGAGATTGCTTAGACATGATAACTCTAGAGCAAGAGGACGAAAAGGGACTGACAGACACGAAGCTCCGAAATCAGCTTAGAGCCTAATGTCAAAATTAAAAAGAGACAATGATAAAGCAAATGAGGAAAAAAGACGCGATATAAATTTCCAGAAAATCGTCCGCCACTTTGGCGTTTCCTCAGGGCACCATTGAAACTAACTAGCTTATGCTTCCAAATTAAATAAAACTGGAGAGCATGCGCACAAAAAAAAATGCGCACAAACATGTGGAATGCGCCACACCGGTAGTCTAAAATACCAACGACATGTGGGCGATCGTACGTGTGCTGCATGATAGCCCGACGTGCAGAATCCTTTTACGCGCTTCAACCAGAAATGTTCCATGTCATCCTAATATGTTGAGGGTCTACAAATGACGACATGATTACGTTACACACGCTCGCGTGCACACTTGCTGTCTTTTAATTAAAATTTGGATGCTCAACCGTCACTGTGAGGACCCGGCCACCTGATCTAGGGATTCGCGTCATGGGCTTCTGATAAAACTGGCCTTTTGAAGCCGTGACAACAGGGTGGGGTGTCAGTCGTGGAGCATTTGACACGGGGCTTTTGACATCGGATGCTTTCGTGCACGACCCGATCGTACATAGCACACCAACTTTCTGTAAAGCGGTATTCTTCGGGGAACTTGGAAGTCCACTGTGATGAATGTTCGTGTGATCCTTTGCTGTATAAAACACAAATTCCGGGCAACTGGGAAGCAAAAACAGAGAGGAAAATTTTCTTGGCGTTCAAAATCAGTGTAAAGGAGGATGACGGTTGCATCAGTGCATCGTCACTCGTTTCATAAAATGCGGAATTTTGATTTATTTGGCCGAGGTATAGTAACGTATTATATTTGTTCATGTTGTCTAAATAAAATTCAGTTGCCAGTAGCGCGCCAAGTTTGCAATCCTACTTATGTTCTCGTTTTTTTGTGCTTTTAAGTTTAGGTTTTTGCGCGCCTGACGTCGCTTCCGGCTAGAATCTAAATCAAGACCAACATTGTCGTCTGCTATCAGTGCATTGGCGCCATGTCGGAGGCATTGGGGCTCTTATTGTGGCACCAGTAGTGCTGTAAAGTCATAGATCCGTCATTGTATAACCGCATTTCAGAATAGGTGTCTTGTTCGAGTCAATCGCAAAGAAGTATCTTCACCTGACACGAAGTGCAGTCCACAAGCCCGTAGTTAGGGTACGAAGCTTTTCTGTCGAGATCATAGAGAACATAATAATCTATTATGTTGACTCTATAACGCAAACATCGTTTTTTTTTTTTTAAGTTGGTGGTCCTGATGAGCCCATTTCGCTGGCGACTCCTTAATGTGCATGGTGAAGGAGCAAAATATCGCCATTAAGTTCTGTACCTTGTTATTCTTGTTTAATAATATTAATAATAATAATAATAATAATAATAATATGTATTGCAAATGAACAAAACATATGTTAAATCAGACCTGCCTAAGCCCCATTGGGCTTGACTGGCAGCGTCTTACAATCTGTGAAACCAGCCGTTTGCAAAAGGAAACATGTAAAATAAAATCCACACACAAAAAAAAAAAATAGAATAACACAAAGCAAACTAGTGAGCACTTTACGAACTAAAATTTCTCAGCGCTTTCTTGAGCTTGTATTTTGTTCTTAAATTTAAAATATTAGAAGGTAGTTTGTTCATAAATGCTGGTACATAGTAACTCCGAGCTCTTTTTCCAAATCTTGTCGAACATCGAGGTATCCGGTACCGCTCTTTGGGTCTAAGAATACGAGAAGGTACATATAGAACTTTAAATTGGCTATCCCAAAAATGCCTATGAACAACAGTTTCCATCAATAGCGAGTTAAAATCAGGCAAATGCAATGCTTTGAACACGGCATTGTCCTTACTAAGGCATAAATCATAGGACATTGTCTTTAACAAAGAATGCAAAATCGAATTATTTTTAATTTTGCCAACGCAGAGCACAATGGCCATACACGGTAATACCGTAACGTAGCACACTGTAGACAAGAGCATGTACAATAATTTTTCTAACGGATAGTGGCATAAAATATCTCGTGTTGTATAGCAAACAAGACACTGCACGAATTTTCTTACGCACATGAGCAAGATGAGTGTTCCAGGTTAGGTCACATAGGCTCACATGCACAGGATACACATCTAGACGTATGTAATCGTAAAGAGGAGGTCATATTAACTTTTTTCAAAGGGTTGTGGAAACATATTAGCTGCGTTTTGGACGCATTAACTTTAATTAAATTAGCTTCAAACCAGTCCATAGTTTTAATTGCCGCAGTTTGTAAAGACGAAAAGGCATCTGTATAATTGGACGCTCTAGATAAAATAACGGTGTCGTCAGCATCTTGCGGAAAAGCACCTGAATCGCGCTTTGACAAAATTAAATAAAATTGAAACGCTCTCGAGCAATTTCAACTTGTTTAGGCAAAACGAACACGTCTAAACCAGCATATTCCAACATGTTTCCACTATTAAGCCAATGGTATTGTCAGACTAACACACACTGACCATTATCTGCCACTCTGTTATTGAAATGACGATGGGCCAATGGTACTAACGGGACAACAGTAATCAATATAAGCTCGTGTTTATCCAACGTTGGCAAGCCAATGCTACAGTGTCCATTTTATGCCAGTCCCCATCAAATATTGGAATGCCAACGGCACGGACAGGCCAACGCGGACCATTTTATTCCAGTGTTCATCCAATGTTAGCAAGCAAAGGGTACTCAAAGGCCAACATTGTCCTGTTTATGCCAGTATTCATCCAATATTCGCAAGCCAATGGAACTGACATGCCAAGATTGCCCATTTTATACCAGTATTCATCCAATATTCGCTAGCCAATGGAACTGACAGACCAACATTGCCCATTTTATGCCAGTGTTCATCCAATATTCGCAAGCCAATGAAACTGTCAGGCCAACATTGCCCATGTTTTGCCACTGTTCATCCAATATTCGCAAGCGAATGGAAGTGACAGGCCAAGACTGACCATTTTATGCCAATGTGCTTCCAATATTGGTTGGTCATTGGAGAAGCTGGGCCATCACTGAAGATTCTATATAATGGCATAAACAGTATTGCGAGCAGATTGGCTAAAGTGGACCATAATTGGACCTTTTTTAGATGCGGAGCATCTCTTGCTCGGGTCTATGTCCCGCGGCGTCGGCGTTGTAGTCGGCACTCGAACTACGCACGCGCAACTCTCCTCCTTCCCTCTCTCCAACAGCTGCCCGTTACTCTCTCCGCTCTCTCTCTCTACCAGCTGCGTGCACTGCGCGTGCGTTCGCTTCTCCTCAGACCGCGCGCGCACGCGCAACTCTCCTCCTCTAGTCTCCTCTCCTTCAAGTGTGAAAAAAATAAATAAACGGCGAGCGGCGAGCGTTCCAAGTTTTTCTGCCGCGAGCCGCGACGAAGGCTCGCGTAGGGTGTAACGCTAGAGCAGTTGGTGGCGCCATCTCTCGACGTCAGCACGCAACTGACTCTTTCCTCGGAACCAACACGATGCTCCGCATCACCCCATGGTTCCCCTCGGGAAGATGGTGTAATTGTTTTTGCCAATGCTCTTCCAATATTGGTCCAACCCCTTGTGCTGCCTGGGACGTGTTTCTTTCCGAGTCGGTGAGTTGCTCGGTCACATTCACTAGGCACTTTCTGCTTGGGAGTTCACCGGGCAACACGAAGCTTGCACACCCAACCGTGGGCGGAATGAAACGTCCAACGGTGATGGTGCAGGTCAGAATGGCGACAACGACGAGTCCGAACCCACGTTCTTGATACTGTTCGAGGCGAGCAGAGATCTCGGCGCATGCAGTCTGTAGAGCATCGCGAATGCTACCTTCGGCCCAGACCGTGTGGACTAAAAAATGAAAGTAGTGCACGCTCAATTCGAAATCGTCGTCACCTTTGAGACGAGTCATTTCCGCGGTTAGTGTGATGAAAAAACGCAATGGCATTTCATAATGCCTAAAAACATTGGCCATTGCGTCGGACTGAAGGCGAAAAAGCGTGGATACATCGTGAGACTCGTCGTCGCGCTCGTGCAAATGCATATCATAACGCGCGGTAAAGTTTCGAAAGGCGCACAGTGAGTTGCTGAAGGGAAGGCAATCTTGCGGCGGGATATTGTGAACCTGGGCCAGGTGAACTTGTAATGACTCCGCGCTGGAGTACTGCTGGCGCTCTCGCGCATCACACAAGTGGCAGGTTACCATTTTGTTTTTTCTCGAATTGTCCCGAGCGGCTCACAATTTCTAGTCGGAGCACGAGAAAGTAATGACCGGTGACCGATCGTCACCGCTGGTTTTCTCTATCATGAGTCCGTTCATCGCCCTCATGTTCTGGATGTCTTGCTCGTTCAGTACGGCGAACCGCTTCGGTAAAAATAATTTTACCACATCGTTCTCGAGCTAAAGAGTCACACAAACGGATGGCCCGTATCGCGTGTCCATACGCCTCACCTCCAGCACGGGTATCTTGACGTTGCACGGAATGGAGCCCATGCTGACAAACAAAGACGACGACGACGCTCGCAGTGAAGACAGCTTGTCCAGGACCCCGTCCATTTTTGGTTGACCGGAGGGCGGCGCCGATGGCTCGAGGTGAGATGACTGGTCTGAGAATTATCACGTTAGTACACGGCGGACCTGCGAGGCCTTTTTCTCGCATTACCTTTTCTTCCGCGGAGGGCAGAGCAGCGAACGGAGACAAACGGATGCCATCCCTAGACATTTATACCAAGCGCATTGCGAAATGACGACTCGCCGTGAATCAACACGTGCGTCACTATACATGAAAAGAAAAAAAAAACAAAAAAAAAAAAACACGAGACTGAAAAACAAAAGCGAACGAGCGGATTGTCAACACATCGTATACTTAATTTGCATATAAAAAATCACATTCCGAGCTCTCGAGACACGTCCAAACATGTCTAGACTTGTTCCTGTTAGCTACGTACTTGGGTAAACATTGTGATTTGGGTATACGTTCGGGCGTCATTATAAACCGCACTGTTGCGACGCGTGTGAGCATTTATCGTGAAGCAAAAGCCGCGCGAGTCTCCCGCCGCGCGGGAATGTGCTTCGCGCGAGTACTTAGAAACGTGTCTGCGATGCCTTCTTTTCATTCGTCTACGAGCGTAGCATGCATGGTCATGTCTTCGGGCCTGGACAAATTTCGTTTCCAAACGCCCACGTCAATCACGATGATTGGATCCTCTATATCGGGCAAAAGCACGTATATTCGCAGCTTGTTGAGATTTAGAAGAGAAATGTTCGACAAAGAGTTTCACATCGTCTACTACGTCTACGTGTTTCCCCAGAGCTGGTTTTCGGAGACGAGCGGGGTCATTTTCACCAAGGAGATCCCGCAAAATTTAGACCCCGAAAGAGACTCGCTGATCATATTCGACGACTTTCTCGCAAATCGAACGAAGCTCAAAGACATTTGTGAATATTTTATAGGAGCTGCTCATCACTATAATGCTTCGGTCATTTTCATCACGCAGAACATGTTCCTCCAAGACGCGTACTTTAGAACAATAAGCCTAAATTCTTCGGCCTTAATTATATTCCGTTCAGTTAGGATTGCCGATCAGCTCCAAGTGCTATCCCGACAGCTCTTTGGGGGTAGCAGGGGGCAGGCTCTACCGCGTATATATTCGGACGCGTGTAGAACGCCGTCCAGTTACATTCTGATCGACCTATCGCAAACTTGTCACGATAATTGCCGTGTGAGAGCAAAAATCTTGCCGGACGAGGGTCCGGAAGTCGTGTACGACACGTCCTAATGAACCGCATCACCAAGCACGCAAGACTCTTGCACCTGTTGTCGGAAGCCAAATCGTGTAGGCAAAGGGAATCACTACTACGTCACGCCAAGGAGGAGCATCTGAAAATAATTAGGGAAATTTGTTTAAACCTGTGCGCCGGAAACCTCCCTCTCTCCGCGGATATAAAAAAGAAAGTGAAGAGATTTGCACCCGTCATACGGTCACTGGGAAATCGAAAAGAGTCGCACAAGAACGTAAGAAAGACGCTGGTATTGAAGGGAGGTTTCCTACCCCTGATTCTTCCTGCTCTTCTATTTCTCATATCAACGATCGGGGGAAGAGCCATCGCAAAGACTATCGGAGTCTGAGAAGCATGAAAAAGTACCATCTCGTACCTTAAACAGAGAACATTCCGAGATTCTGAAAGAAGACGACGAACCGGACGACATCAAGCTAAAGAAAATAATTCAAACTCTACACAAAATGTTACGTCCGTACACGTCGAATGAGAGTAGCGCACACAGTGAACAGGTTAGAGCGACACCCATTAGCACGGAAGAACGGACAACGCAGACGAGCGAGCATGGGGATGATGATGATGACGACCCTTCCGTCATAGTCAATTACTTGAGCAAAACCTACCGGCAAAAGGGTCGATCGCTTCTGGCTCTACTGAGGCCGCTGCTCACCTGGGACCCGCAAACCTTGGAAATTTCGATCGACGAAAAACCTCTACAGGGATCCAATATTGTGGACCTGGTTTCCTATTTAGTTTCACGCTCAAAGAAATTGCCAGTTCCGGTTCATTTCGATCGCGTCACGAGGTTATTGGTCAAAGAGAAGCTGCCAGTGACCATCGTGAATCACGATCGCTTTAAAAGAAGGACCCTCAAAGCGCGGGCGACCATTCGTCGAGGTGCGTCTTCTTCTTCGGTCACTTCGCCGAAGCGCCTTCGTACCGCTTCCCCGGAGCAGCGGAGTGCAGGATCACCGACCCCGTCCGAATCGGCTCCTGCTGATCCCGTTTCTATCGCACCACCGCCTCGTGCCTCGCAGCGCCTGGTCGAGAGAGCATGGAAGAAATTCTAGACAAGGATTACTTTAGCGACGAGGAAATTCTTTCCGCTTTTCACCCACGACACCGAGCGAAGGTCGAGACGCTCCTCGGCGCGATTTCCTCGGTAATTGCCTACACCCCCGAGGGAACGCTGGTGGTTCACGGAGAGCCGCTCGAGGGATCCAGCATTGTAGAGCTTCTGCACTACGAGCTGTACAACAGGCAGCCTCCCTGGATGAGAGGCGCCATTTCTCTCTCTTCAATTGTCACCTAAACTTAATGGCGTTTCGAGCTCGACACTACCGACCAACAGTGTGGTGCGTCCAGAAAGCATGTCTTCGTCACAAAAGAAGGGGAGCAAAGCTGTCAACTACGAAGCAAGTCATCCAGCTTCTTTCGGTGGAATCAACAGGCTCGCACGACATACGGGACGAAGAACGGCGGAAAAGTTTCTAGAAGGATTGGACGCATATACGCTGTTCAGGGAAACCAAGCGCCCTCGCGTTTACCGCAAAACGCTATCCTTGGGACTGCGAGACGTCTATCAGGCTGACCTAGTGTAAATTCAAAAAATTGCTAAATACAACGATGGAAAACGATACATTTTGTTTGTGATTGATACGTTCTCACGATTTCTCACAGTCGTCCCCATAGCTTCAAAGACGGGCGAGGAAGTTGTCAGGGCGTTGAAAATTGTCTTTCGCAACATGGGGAAAAGCAGGCGTTTATGTACGGATCGTGGTCGTGAATTTTACGGAAGATTGGTCCTCTCGTTTCTAGAGAAAAACGACATTAAATTGTATTCCGTGAATTCGAAGCAAAAGGCTTCGATCGTGGAACGCGTACAACGCACCATAATGAGTCGGGTATACAAGTACTTTGAGTATGCACGAACCCCGCGATTCATTGAAATTTCCCGGAAATCGTCGAGTCTTATAATTTATCCACCACAGGACACTGAACGCTAGGCCGGTCGACGTTACCCCACAAAACCAGACCGAATTTTTCTTTCACTTATTCCCCGATCCCGGTCGCGTGAAAATACCTAAATTTCGCCTGGGTGAGCATGTGCGCATCTCCAAAGATTCTCACGTTCTCGTGAAGAAGTACAAGCAGTCGTTCACTGACGAGGTGTTTATCGTGGACCGAATTATATTAGGTGTGCCCAATACCTACCACCTAGTCGATATGGTGAGAAAAGAGCCCGTTCTCGGCTCTTTTTACGAGGCAGAACTGCAGCGCGTTTCCCTGGCCGAAAACAAGACCTGGATCGTGGAGAAGATTTTGAGACGCCGACGTGCGCCCCACCCGCAATACCTCGTAGAATGGAGGGGATACGCCTCCTCGCACAACAGTTGGGTTAATGCGAGCGATTTTGAGCAATAAAAGAGATGAAGAAAAAAAATGTCGTGTCCTTTACGCGACGCGTCGAGCGATCGTGGGCTCTGCGCGCACATCGCAATGCACAAACACGTAGCGAGTTTTATCATTTTTTATTCAAAAAATTTGACAGGAGCAATATAGCTTCACGATCGAGATTTATTCCGTACAATGAGGCTTTCCTTCCTCCGATCAGTCGCCAAATTTGATAGATGTTCAGAGGGCATCTTTGAAGGTACATGGACTCGCTGATGATGCAACTGTCTTCACACTCGAGATCATGCTTCCGGGGAGCAAGAACGTCCAGCTCATTGAGACATTGCTTCAGCGCCTCAGTCTGATTCCTGTCCAAATTTACACCAGCTCTTTTCGGATGGCCCTCTTTTGACCATTCACGTATTGCTAGCACGGATGCCGGACACTGATGTACTTTGATCTCCTTGTTCAGACTCATCTCGAGCGTGCAATTTCCGTGCAGGCTCGCGTGCGACATGCTGACGCCGATGGTGATCACGCAGACAATTAGAAAGGAGCCCATGATGAGCGCGAGAAGAGACTTGACGGCCGCGAGCGTCACCGCCATAATGACGGTGCGCCGTCGTCATATACCACATATATATAGGACATTGCGTAAACATGCGACAGTTACGTGTGGGGCGTCACGAGGCTACGAGACCGCAAACACCGCTTGAATCGCGCGCGCGCGAAATCACGTGATAGGAAGACGAGCAACGTCACACGACCATCGTTACATAACCTGCGGCAATGAAGCATCCTGTTTTTAACCGCATTACAAAAGCCAAGTAGCGCGCGGGACATCACGTGATCTGAATGCACACACACACAAACAACTAACCCGACTTAAGCGGTCTTCGGAAGCAATGTGCTCGTAGCTCTTGATTTGGGCTTTCAGCCCGAGCGGACGTGCTCATGAATCGCTCCCCGCAAGCGGCGGCGGCCGTTATCGGCCGCGATGAAACGAGTGTTTCTTTTTTGCCTAAAGATTACCGTCTGCAACTGGCTGCCCTCCCCACCGGAGATGCTGCCAAGCTCAGCGCGATACTTCACGCTGACCTGCAAGGTCGACCGTACCGGATTGAGGATTTCCGAGAGACGTTGAACAAGGCGGGCGTTTTGCCGGGCGTGGCTGGTCTGGATGCTTTCCAGATGAGCCACGTCTGGCTTCTCAAGTTGCGCACGCCGGAAGACAAGGCAAAGCTTTTGGAAGCCGGTCACTTGGAAGTTAAAGGCCGGTTTTGTCTCGTCGTCGACCTGAGTCGGAGAGAGCTTCGCATCAAGCCCCACTGGGTCACTTTCGACATCCCGGTGGACACGGTGCGCCGCGCCTTTGAACCCTTTGGCGTGGTCAAGGAGATTATCCGCGAAAGGTGGAAAATTGATGGCTTCGTTGACGTCGAGTCCACCACGCTGGCCGTGCGGATGGAGCTGAACGAACGAGTCGCCCTGGAAAGCCTTCCGCACCAGCTGCGGATTTGTGGAGAGAAGGTTCTCGTCGTCGTCCCAGGCCGGGCGCCGATCTATCTGCGGTGCCGCCGAACAGGCCATATACGTCGGGACTGTAGGGTGCCCTTGTGTGCCCAGTGCCGGGCCTTTGGACACGAGGCCGCGGAGTGCGTTAAGACGTACGCCCGCGCCACCGGCATCAACACCCAAGAGGCGCCGGATGACCTCAACCTCATGGACGAGTACGAAGCTGAGAAAGCGGCGTCGGCGGCGACGGTGACGGTGCCGGAAACCCCAAGCGAGGCTGCGGTGGTCTACGCAGTCTCGGTGGAGAGGACGCCAGAACCCTCGGCTTCGGCACCGACGGTCCAGGAGACCCCTGGGGTTTTCGAAGACGTCATGCATGAGAATGCCGAGAAGCCTGTAGGGCCTGGTGCCACCGCCAGGACAGAAGTAGACGACGGCAAGGTCATGGGCGGCGACAATTCCAAGCCCAGGGACGGTGACAACACCAGGGGCAGCGACGACACCAAGGCCAGAGGTGGCGACGACTCCAGGGCCAAGGGCGACGACAGCGCCAAAGCGAAGGACGAGGGCGACGCCAAGGCCGAGGACGGAGCCAACGGCGAGGACAACGATGACGATGGCAGCAAGCCCATGGACGTCACGGCCGGGAAGATTAAAAGGCGGTTCGACGAAGTCAAGCCCCACGCTGGCGAAATGCAACTACGACGCCTCGAACGCGAGTAGGTCGGCAAGGTGGGGCGTTACCGTGAGCGGTCTGCGTCGCGCCCACGCACTAAGGAACAACCTAAGTGAGTCGCTATGACCTTGACTGTAGTGTTGCTTTTCCTTACTTTGTATTTTTCAGTTCGTTCTAAGCATCATGCTCTCCGGCTGCTTCTTTAAACCCCAAAGTGCTAGAAAAAACTTTGCGGGTAGGCGCGTTAAACGTGCGGGGTTTGTGTTCACGACGACGGCAATGCCATCTGTACCGCCTCTTTATCGACCACGATCTCGATATCGTGGCGGTTCAGGAATCCAGGATGGAGGGTGAGGGCCAAACGGAGAGCATGGTGCGGCTGTTCGAGCCGCGGTATGATGTCTGCGTAATCCACGCCGTCGGAACTTCCGGCGGGTGTCTCTTGTTTTTCCGAAACTTTTTGTTCACTGTAGAAAAGGTGGTTAGTGACGAGTCGGGACGGGTGATTTTTCTTCGTCTAATCTCCACTTCCGTGTTTTGTGCATTTACGCACCTAATAGAGTAGATGAACGGGTATTGTTTTTTGAGTTCCTTGATAAGTATGTTCAGACCGATCGGAGCGTTATCTTGATGGGTGACTTCAATTGTGTGTGTGCGGTCCGCGACAGGTCGAATAGCGGTTGATTTAGAGATGAAAGTGCTTTACTTTTGGGGAGCATAGTTCAAAGTTACGGTCTGGAAGACGTTGCCAACTACACGTCAAGTGGTGGGGCTCTACGTTTTACTCACTTTCAGGGGACAAGTCACGCGCGCCTTGACAGGGTGTACGTTTCCGCCAATTTGCTAAGAGTGTGTAAAAAAATATGCTGTAGATTGTGTGTCTCTTAGCGACCACGGTCTTGTTTCGTTTTCACTGTGCTCATCCAAAGAGTCGCAGAAAAATTTTAGTTGGGACCTTTGGAAATGCAATACCAAGCTCCTTCGGGACGAATACTTCGTTAATTCTGTTCGCCAAACCTTAGAAGAGTTGGCGAGGGCGGAAGGGAACAATTTTGGGGTAAAGTGGGAACTTTTTAAACAAGATGTGAAAATGAGGGCTATAGAACGCTCAAGTGCTTTGAAATATGAAGAGGAAAAGGTAAAGCGCGAATTAAACGACCTGCTGAAAGAGTTGTTATGCGAAGAATGCGTATCCCCTGGGCTTTTTACTGAAGATATTATAAGCCTTAAGAAGCGTCTGGAAGCATTATACTTCGTTTAAGCTTCGGTCCGAGCGCGGCCGATGTTATGAGCAGAAGGGCCAATCAAACAGCGCAAAAAGCGCAACGTCATGGCGTGCTCTCTGCAGTTGATAGGACTAGCCGGTATGCCCCGTCTCTCTGTGCACTGCTCCTCTGTCGGCTAGTCCTATCAAGCGCAGATAGCACGCCATGACGTTGCGATTTTTGCGCTCTTTGATTGGCTTTTCGGCTCATAACATTGGCCGCGCTCGGACTTAAGGTGAAACGAAGTATAGATACTGAGCAGTATCAGGGAGCTATCGTACGGGCGCGTTTGAAACGCTTATCTGAGGGGGAGGTGCCCACTAAAAGAGCTGTTGGCGTGGAAAAGAGATATGCCGTGAAAAATGAAATCAAAGAAATTTTTTATCGCGGAACGTTGACCAACGATAGGCAGAGTATTGAGCAAGCTTTTGTTAATCATTACAAAGAGCTCTTCAGTTATCGCACACCCAAGTGGGGTGATTTCCGAAATTTCTTTTTACCGGTTATGCCGAAAGTGGTTGACGACGTCAAGGAAAGACTAGAACAACCTATTATGTTAAGTGAAATTGAAAAGGCAATAGATGATTTGAAGATCGGAAAATTGCCTGGGCCTGATGGTCTGG
The DNA here is from genome assembly GCA_013358835.2 of Ixodes persulcatus. Lineage (NCBI taxonomy): Eukaryota > Metazoa > Arthropoda > Arachnida > Ixodida > Ixodidae > Ixodes > Ixodes persulcatus. The sequence continues at coordinate 20,484 of JABSTQ010007731.1, forward strand.
AAGCCGAATTTTACAAAACATTTAAGGACCAAGTGGCTCCTTTCTTGCATTGTGTGATTGCCGAAGCGTACCGACTTAAAGTTTTACCCCCGTCATTTTTGTTTACCCACACCGTTTTAATTCCAAAGAGCGAGGATCAAGTAAAGCTCCGCTCGGTCGGAGCCAACCGCCCGATTACCTTGACGAATGTTGACTATAAGATTTTTATGAAGGTTCTTGCGGAGCGACTACAGGGCGTGATAGACCTTATAGTCGGTCCTCACCAGACGTGTGGCATCAAGGGGAGAAGTATAGTTACTAATGTGCGTATAGCGCGAAGTATTTTGAAGTGTTGCGATGCTTTCCAACAAAAAGTAGCGGTACTTCAAGTAGACCTTGAGAAAGCTTTTGACCGTGTGTCTCACGAAATTCTTTTTTCTATTTTAGAACATGTTAACTTAGGGTCCGTGCTGTGTGATGGGTTACGCATGGCTTACCACAACTGCGCCACCAGCCTAGTGGTTAATAAGAGTGTGAGTGAGCGCATCCCCCTTTTTTCGTCCGTGCGGCAGGGATGCCCACTTTCGCCCCTACTTTTTTGCATTTTCTTTGAGCCCTTGTGCCTTAGTGTGATCCGTAGTGGGGAAATACGCGGCTTCAACTTACAAGCCACAGAGGTTCGCAGTTTGGCTTACGCCGATGACGTAGCTATTTATTGTGCGAATCAAGAAAGTGTAAAGAAAGCCATAGAACAAACAGTGAAGTTCTGCGAGCAGACGTGTAGTGCTGTGAATTGGCAAAAGTGTCTGGGCTGTTGGCACGGTGACTGGCCCTCAAAACCCAATGTTTTTGAGCGTGTGACGTGGTCAACCACGCCGACGCGTTATCTTGGAGTCCCGATGGAGCAGTACAGGGACAACACAGAATTTTGGAGCGAACAAACTCGTCCATTACGCGAAAAGGCAGATGGGTGGAGGGGTAAGGACTTTTCAATTTTTGCACGCGCCTCAGTTTGTAATATTTTTTTTGCCGCGAAGATCTGGTATTTGTTACAGGTGTTACACTGTTCGCGAGTCAACATTCAGCGATTGCATCGTGTTTTTGCGGTTTTTATTTGGGGCTCGTGTTGGTAGCGCACTTGCCGAACTAACCTTTTTCTGCGTGTGAAAGATGGTGGTCTGGGTCTGTCGCATCTTTTTGTCAAACAACTGGTGAATAGGTTTATTTTTCTAAGGTACCAAAAGAACAGCTTTTTACGCACGGTCATTCAGGTCCGGCTGCGCAGTGCGCTGCTCGAGTTTATTGTCTCGACAGATGTAGACCTGAGCTCCGATATGCGAGGTTATTTGAAAGAAGTTGTTTCCGCCTACCGGTTTCTAGTGGCTCGTTTTTCACTTGAATATCTGTCCTGTGTGTCGCGCAAATGGCTGACCAAAGACCTGATTGTTTCACTCCTTCCCACTCCGCTGTACCGTTCGGTGTTCAGCGCCGGAACGGGTCAGGACGTTCTAAAAGTGTTAAGCGAATGTTGGTCCCTGCTTACACCAAAACTTTCTTTTTTAAGCTGCATAGTGAAACCCTGCCGGTTAAAGTGTGGCTGGAAGGGAAAGGTATCCCTGTAACCTGGTCAGTGAACTGTCTTTTGTGTAAAGAGCCGGAATCAATAGAGCATGTGTTCCTCAACTGCTGGGACGCAGTGTTCTTATGGGACGTCCTTCAGAGAACATTGAAAAAAAGACTTTCCGTTAACGCCTCATGGGATCCGCTATCTTTGTGTCGAGGGAGGGAATAATCTGGTGCCATTTGACATGATCATGCTTGTCGGCCTACATAGTTTGTGGCGATGTCGTATGGAGGTGAGACACGCAGACGTCGACGTGCGTCCTGCGTTTAAGTATTTTGTTGAAACAATCTGTTACCTAAAGGAAATGTTTAAAATGCAGCAACCTCTTCCCGATTATTTGCCGCTTTTTGAGGAGCTGGCGACCCTCAAGGACCCATAACTGATAGGATGTGTTTGGATGTGTTTGGATGTGTCATCCCTCTGTTCTTGTCGCTATTCTCTTGTGTAAATTAGCCACTGTGACTTTGGTATTGTTTTAACGTTTTAGTCATTTGTAATCTTTCGCTTGTGCAATGTCAGGCAATAAACAAAAAAAAATGGGCTCGTAGCTCAGCGATTAGAGCGTCGGGCTGGTGATCACAAAGTCGCGAGTTCGATTCCCCGCTGGCCGCGGAGCCTATTTTATCGAATAAAAGGGGCATTTACCGCGCAGCGATTCAAATTCAAAACACGTGACCGTCATGTGACCGGAGCGCCCTCTTTCGCATGCAGCACGAACTCTGTGCGACATAACGTGAGCGCCCTCTGTCGGACGCAGCTCGAACCCTGTGCGACATCACACGCGAGACGTCCTGAGCGCCGCAATTCAAGTCCTATAGCACCCTCTGTCGAACGAAGCTCGGACCCTGTGTGACATCACGTGGTTGTTGTCAGATGATGGCCGCAGCTGTCAACACCTGGTCAACCTAGGGTGCCTACATGTTTCCGCTGCGCTTTAGGGTGGCGCCAACTTCTTGTTACCCTTTCCCAGATCCTCTCCCACCGCCATTTTTTCCCACTTCTTATTTCGCTAAACGTAAGCAACGTTGAGTTTCCGTAGTCTCGAGACCCCGGCAACACTGTGAGGCCACTTCCGTTTCCGTTCATAACAGGAGTCGAAGGCTCAGCGGAATGGCGGTCGTGGTGGCTGTCGCTCTCTTTATCGGGTGTTTTATATTTTGAAGTTGCGAGCAGGAAGTGTGCGTAGCTTTTAACGAAACGCTAGTTCCCACGACAAAATGGAACGCAACAGACCGGCATCGCACGCCGAAACCTCGCCGTCGGAACGAGAGCGGTGAGCGCTCCTTAGCCCTAACGAGGATTAGCGGCGTGGTGCGAGCGCACGGCCGGCGAGTGTGACAAAATGGTCGTCGAGTCGACGAAAACAGCCGAGGTTGCCATGGTAACGAGGTAGGCAACACTGGTTTGTCGGCAACAGGTATCACAAACGTTGTCGCCACCCTAAACAGCGGAGCGGCGGAAACATGTAGGCACCCTAGGTCAACCACACTTGTGGTCTGAGGTCTCAGGTTTGTGGTTTGCGGTCTGAGGTTTGTGGTTTGCGGTCTGCGGTTTGCGGTTTGTGGTTTGCGGTCTGCGGTTTGTGGTTTGGGGTCTGCGGTCATGGTAAGTGACACGCTTCTTGCACGCGCCTGACACGCGACGCGCAAGTTACTTCACACGTGACGGGACCTTGCTGAGCTCCGATTGGTCACTGGCTAATGTCCTGTGGGCGGGGCCATCGATGCCCACTGCCTGTCATTGGTCACTGGGATGTGAGAGAGGGAAAGGGCCCCACCCTACTGCGCTGTGATCGGTTGGATTGGGTTTGGCCCCGCCCTCCTGCGCTGTGATTGGTCGGATCGGCTTAGGCTCCGCCCCTTTGAGCGTTGATTGACAGTTGGCCGGAGTGGTACATGTTTGTTACTACTCTCGGTGTTGGAGGCAAATAACACTTGCAAAGCGGCAGGGCAGGTGGTAGAAATGTGGCCTCTCGGCTACTTATAAAAAGCAAGAAAAGAGGAGTTGAAATATGCAGTTCGGCAATGCGCGCAATCTTGCACAAAAAGTATGTCTAAAAACAAAATCGCGTGTCTATTGGGTTCGAACCACTGCCGCCGAGACGTCGGTATCGCCACAGCAGCGCCTTTTACCACTCGTCCACGATGCGCGCGGAGGAACAGATTTTTGTTTTTCTGTATTTTCATGCGCATCACTTCAGTACCTTTGACCAACGTTACTAGATACTCTTGAGTTCTCAAACTGCGGAGCTCCGCCTGGCACCTATCTGTTGCGCACCGCTTGGGGGCGCGCGTGACGGAGTTTGCCCGGCAAGGCGCCAAACCGCACGGCCGATCCGGCATAGCAACACGTGAAACACGTTGCGAGCTGTGTGCGGCGGTGTTTCCGTTTGGTTACGTTTGTGCTTGTAGCCGCGTGTGTGCTGTTTGTGCATCGTGCTGCAACTGCATGAACCATGCCACGCTGTTTCGTGCCACGGTGTAAAAGCGTGTACGATTCTGTGCAATCTCCGGGAGAGAAGAGACCTTTTTTAGGCCACTCAGCGACGCTGAACGCCTTGAACTCTGGAAGCGCGCAGCACCAAGGCTGGACGAAAAGCTTTCGAGCTCGTCTTCCGTTTGCGATCTTCACTTCCACGATGATGACATATTGAATGTCTTCGAGCACAACATTTGTGGTGATGTGGTAGCGATACCGTGCGACAAATGGGCACTGAAACACGACGCCGCGCCTCGCCTGTTCCTGAATCGTCCTAAGTATCTTTTTAAACCGACACGGAAACGCAAAGCACCTATTCGCAGACGGTCCCCGGCAAAAAGCAAGCGCCAAAAAGAACAAGGTGAGCGTTCGATTGCAGCAGTTCAAGGCGAGCCGAATGCTGTACTTGTTAGCGTGGAGGACACATTGAAGACCGCAGGAGAGGCTCATCGATCAAACAGAGCTAGCTGGAGCAATGAGATTCAGGCTAGGCTACTGGAAATGACATTTCCATGTGTTCCTCCTGACCAAATGAGTGATGAGCACAGCTACTTCAGAGGTTCACCAGACGAAAGTGTTGCGTATTACCTATCTTGGTATGTTGTACACAAAGTGAGCAAGCGCACAGAGTGCCAGTTGTGCCTGCATGACATTAGTTCAGCAGCTCGTGTCGTCGGTTCCGACGCGTACTTGACCATATATCGGAGCTTCAAGGAAGGCAGCCTGAGGCACCTCAGCTTCAAGAGGCTACACTTCGTGAGAGTTGTATATGAATCAGTTTCACTTTCTCTTGATGAGGAAGGTCTCTGTGGGGACTTGTTTCGGAAGGTGCTGGACGAGCTGGATGAGTGCAATCTAACGCGGCTGGGTTGTGATCAGCCCAAGCCCACGTTCACGTGCCAAGTGTTGTATTTTTTCATTGTCACGCGGATGCATTTTTACGCGAGAGATGTCAAACGCCGCCTTCAAATTCTCGAGAAAGTCGCCATCGCCAGCAAAAAAGCTCGTCTATTATGAAACCGTGTTCAACAATTGCATTGTGTGTGCGTCTTTGTGCCACGCACTAAGTGCTTTTCGCGCCACCGAGAGAAAAAAAAATTTTGCTTTGCTTATTTTTCCTTTTCAGTAACGAGTGAACGCAAAAAGTAGCGGTGATACTATCCGGGCAGCTTCGTCGCTGCTGCTTTCTCCTGTTCATTCCGCTCACTTATAGCCTCTCCCCAACGTCTGAAGAGGTGCCTAATGACTGTAGAAATCCGAGGCGCATTGCATGGCACAATTTCAAAGCAAAGAATGCCAAAATTTTAGACAAACTCCCGAGACTGGGGAAAAGACGAAGGACAACACAACACACAGAGTGTCACAGAGTTGAGACTCTGTGTGTCGTGCTGTCCTTCGTCTTTTCCCAAGCCTCGGAGGTTTGTCTAAAATTATGTTAAACCTTCATCAGCTCGTTTGCTCCCTAATGTTTTCGTAAACAATTCCATTAGCTGCACAAATTGCCAGCGCGTCGCGCTACGAAGCGCAGGGCACCGGGCTAACGGTGGCCGCCGCGCCATCTGGCGAGCGGGAACGAAAATGGGCCACGGATCGACGGCCACCGCGGGGGAAGTTTGACAACTGAAGGGATCTAGTAACGTTGCCTTTGACAGCTTTGCACGCTATGTACGAACAGGAGTATATGTGCCCATTTTGAGAACCACACTGCGAGTTGAAGCAACGCCGAAGGCTCGCGTCTCGCAGCGCCGCCCGTTGAATAACCATTCGAAGAGTTTGCACACTGTGAAGGTAAGAGCGTTCAAACCGAAGAGCTCTCTTTACAACGCCTACACACACACACACACAGCTCACAATTGAAGGGGGGCCACTGAGGTTTTAAGAGCCACTGATCGTAGAAATCGCATTCCAAAGACGCCGCGTTTTCGTAGATTGTTTTTCACGAGCTATACACCGTTTCACCTTATGTTGTACCACAGCGAAGGCTACAAGCGCGAGCTCATAGCGTTGGCAGCTGCCCTTGGTGCACGAGAGCTTGTGCCGCCGAGATGTGCCCCAGAACAAGGAGCTCGCGCTTGTAGCCTTTCAAGCGGTACAACACAAGGTGAAACAGAGTATAGGTCCGGTAGGGATGATGCCAAGGCTGGGGGATTCATCGCCGGAAACGTAAAGGGACCAAGCAAACGACTTGAGGCTCGCGGACGCGGTTTGTGGGAGCCGACGACGTCCAAGCCACGATCCGAGCAGCCCTAGTTGCAGCCTTGCTTCCGAGAAGACTGGATATTCCTTCCGGCGGGCACACAATACTTAGACAGCATGCTTGCGGCTGATATGGATTGCAGTAGGTGGATAACAGGACAACCAATGCACAGAAAATAGGTTGAGCACGACATAAAGCAAAGGTTTGTCGCCGCCATGTTGAAATAAAACGAAGGCTGAGCCAGGCCAAGCTGCAGTTTAGTAGGTTTATTACACAACGAAGCTGAGACAGGCATAGCTTCAGTTTAGTACACAACCAACATACTTCATTACAAAGAATTAAATAAATGTTAAAACAAAAATGTTTACGTTTAAAAGTTCTAATGTATGTCGACTAAAACAGGAACATTTACGTTGCGTCAAATGAGTTTCGTCGTAACCACTGTCGTCGGAACCAGCGAACGTCGCCGCATCGCTATCGCCACCGTAACCGAAATCAAAAACAAAGCAAGCTGCAAACTTTCTGGCGGTTTCAGGCCTTTAGGCTTTCGAAAAAATATCGAAGAACATTCTTCGAAAAACGAAACGTGTCCCAGGTGCCGGCGTACCCATGGAACCAGCTGTGGGTTTGAGTCTACTTGGTGAGTACTGTCCCATTCGTCTTACGTTTTCAGTGCTTTCTTTTCGGAGCGTTCGTGACGTGTCCTTGTGTGTGTCTGCAGGAAGCGTGAAGACGAACGTGTTCGGCTCCTTGTCGCACACGTGCTTTGCGCATTGGATGACCTTCGAGCTTTTCCCAAGGAAGTCCCGGAACCGACCTGTCACTGAGCGAGCAGTCAGATTGCGGGAACGCACACAGAGGCGAAGGTCCCACCGAAGCCGGAGGGGGTGGGGGGGACGGGACTTCGTAAGTTTATCGGGGAGCTTTATCTCGTGGATCGGTGGACAAGACGGGTTCTACAAATCGGTTGGCGGCTTGGTACCACCTAACTAGGCAGTGTGTTTCGCGGAACCCATGAGGGCTAAAGGTACCCCTTACGTGCTAGCGCTCGTACTTACACCCCGTTTGCTTTCACTGCGGGTGTTCGAATTCAAGTTGGATGCTTGCGAAGGGTATAAAGAGTTCTTTTTTGACTAGGGCACGGACTTTTTATACAAAATGCTGTATATGTTGCACTTATTTGCTAGCCCTCTGGCTGTAGTTTATTGTCAAGGTTGTGGGAAAAAACGCGAATTGAGTAGTTACAATATATATATATATATATAATGTAGTGTCGAGTACCGTCCAACTGCACTCTTGCAGAATGTTCACGTGCCGTGCAATGGCACTCCACTCACGCCTTCAAGTACCGTCCGAATGTCTTGTGTAAATCGAATTGTCAAAACAAGTTTTTCGAAGTTGTAGTGTGGCTTAGTGGAAATTGTGGCGTAGCTCGGCTCATAGGCAGCGGACCCGGGTTCGATCCACAGTGTGGCCTTACTTTTCTAAATCTTTTTCTCAAACATTTTGTTTCATCGAGGCATTCGGCGATATTTACGACATTCCTTTTTTACCATTAACACTGAAAACAAAATAAAAACAGATGTTGTCGATGAAACTTTGCTTCACAAAATGGTATGGGCATCCCTTTCCGAAGGTACATGGGGGACAGCGGGGCTCGGTATGGGACAGAGGGGCTGGACGCTGCGAAGCGGCATGTGCAACGGGGCCAAGTAGGTCAATAGTTTTGTAATTAGCAGCCGCATACTGTCGCCACGAGGCGGCATGAATGCAGGCGGGGAGTTGGTTAACGAGCTCCCCAGGGATACACATGCTGTTCGACTTTCTTATGGACGACACTTGTAGGCGCGGGTGGAGTGCCGTCGGACGGCACTGTAGACAGCCAAAGAACAGAAACGAGGTGTTTCGAACAACTTTCTTGAAGAGATCATGAACTGATTTTTCAACTACTTCCTCCTCAGCTTTCCTCCTCAGTACATAAGCAAAGTGAGAAATCATGTGGTCGTATTTCACTGAAACCCAAAGTTCTGCCAGCAGTCTGAGAGCCGGCATGGACAAATCCCTACATAAAATTCACACTTCCCATTTTTGCAAGCGCCGACAACCCTGAAGGGAGCGACGAGACAAGCGATGGCGACCCTTTTTGCTATCGCTCAGTGACACGACGAGGCACACAGCATGAAAGCGACAGGAGCAAGCGATTAATGCGATGAGCGACGTTTTCTAGTAATTCAAGTACCGAGCAGCGTTACAAGCGACAGTGAGAAATCTCCGTCGCTGTTGCCGATGCTTTTCTCGTTGCTCGCTAAATCGCTTACATGCGGTCCAGCCTTAGTTGTCTGAAAGCGATAGACACGTGCCACGAGTAAGTTCTGTGCTGCCACTAACTTCCAAGTGCCTCTCATTTCAGTGCTACACTGCCATTTGCTTCGAAGTGCTGCTTGAACCTCCTTCTGAGGCGCTTTGATGCCACTTACGAAACTAGCACAAACCCGTCAAGGGGTTTTAGGTGGAGTTAGCCATCCGGTGTGTTTGCCGCACCATTCTTTTCAGTGCCTCGACAGTCCACAGTCACTTCACAGTCACAAGTTGAGACGTCATGGCGACAGCGGCACTTGTGCCTGCTTGTCTTATTCACTAGAGTTTTGAAGACCAACTGCAGACTTTCGACAGCGTGGCACTTTCGGTTTCGTAATATCATTGTTGCTTCCATGGGACAACTCTTAATACATGGGAGGAACAGGATGGCAATTGCACCAGTGGGGAATACGTCCAGGCACTATACCTGTACTAAAACTTGCTTGAGCACCTGTTTATTTAAGATTGTGTTTACACTTTCAGCGTTACCTCGGAGGCGGGGTTTCCCTGCCAGAAGAAAAATTTGACTGGGCCATAGGTAAGGCCAAGTTCGACTCGCGCTGCTGATACTGTTGTCCCGGTGCCTCTACAAGGGCGAGGACCTGGTCAATAGGAGTGTGACAGGCCAACCTTCCAGGCGTGACAAAGCATGGAGCCGTGGGAAGGAAGTTCATTACACCTGCCAAAGTGGATGCAATTGCAGGTACGTGCCTTGCTGTATGTCCACCTTCTCGGCTCTAAACTATGCAGCAATTGGCAGGTTCAGCATCGTGCATTATATAGGTTATATAGACCATACGCGAAATAGCTCTTGGGTATCATCATCATGCCTCTCGGAGCCGACATGTGGTGGGTTTTGCTATCTTGAATGTGCAAATGGCACAATACCTCGTCTCGCTTCAGCATGAACTAAATGCGAAAGCTGTGCAAGCGCAAGCGGGTAGCCTTGACTGTTTAAAGATTAAAACAGCGCAAGGACACAGACAAGAACAAGAAGGTAGACGAACAAGGCGCTGACTTACAACTGAAGTTTATTCGTTCTAACAGCGAGTATAAATACTCTATTGTCACAACAAACAAACATGAATAAAAAGCGTGTCCGGGATGCCACGTGCTCACTAGCCATCGCTATGCACTGTCACTGTGTCTAAAAAGGAACGTTCCTTATCTGATAAACATAGTGACGGAGTGCAAGGACACGGACAAGAACAAGAAGGTAGACGAACAAGGCGCTGACTTACAACTGAAGTTTATTCGTTCTAACAGCGAGTATAAATACTCTATTGTCACAACAAACAAACATGAATAAAAAGCGTGTCCGGGATGCCACGTGCTCACTAGCCATCGCTATGCACTTTCACTGTGTCTAAAAAGGAACGTTCCTTATCTGATGAACATAGTGACGGAGTGCAAGGACACGGACAAGAACAAGAAGGTAGACGAACAAGGCGCTGACTTACAACTGAAGTTTATTCGTTCTAACAGCGAGTATAAATACTCTATTGTCACAACAAACAAACATGAATGAAAAGCGTGTCCTGGATGCCACGTGCTCACTAGCCATCGCTATGCACTGTCACTGTGTCTAAAAAGGAACGTTCCTTATCTGATAAACATAGTGACGGAGTGCAAGGACACGGACAAGAACAAGAAGGTAGACGAACAAGGCGCTGACTTACAACTGAAGTTTATTCGTTCTAACAGCGAGTATAAATACTCTATTGTCACAACAAACAAACATGAATGAAAAGCGTGTCCTGGATGCCACGTGCTCACTAGCCATCGCTATGCACTGTCACTGTGTCTAAAAAGGAACGTTCCTTATCTGATAAACATAGTGACGGAGTGCAAGGACACGGACAAGAACAAGAAGGTAGACGAACAAGGCGCTGACTTACAACTGAAGTTTATTCGTTCTAACAGCGAGTATAAATACTCTATTGTCACAACAAACAAACATGAATGAAAAGCGTGTCCTGGATGCCACGTGCTCACTAGCCATCGCTATGCACTGTCACTGTGTCTAAAAAGGAACGTTCCTTATCTGATAAACATAGTGACGGAGTGCAAGGACACGGACAAGAACAAGAAGGTAGACGAACAAGGCGCTGACTTACAACTGAAGTTTATTCGTTCTAACAGCGAGTATAAATACTCTATTGTCACAACAAACAAACATGAATGAAAAGCGTGTCCTGGATGCCACGTGCTCACTAGCCATCGCTATGCACTGTCACTGTGTCTAAAAAGGAACGTTCCTTATCTGATAAACATAGTGACGGAGTGCAAGGACACGGACAAGAACAAGAAGGTAGACGAACAAGGCGCTGACTTACAACTGAAGTTTATTCGTTCTAACAGCGAGTATAAATACTCTATTGTCACAACAAACAAACATGAATGAAAAGCGTGTCCTGGATGCCACGTGCTCACTAGCCATCGCTATGCACTGTCACTGTGTCTAAAAAGGAACGTTCCTTATCTGATAAACATAGTGACGGAGTGCAAGGACACGGACAAGAACAAGAAGGTAGACGAACAAGGCGCTGACTTACAACTGAAGTTTATTCGTTCTAACAGCGAGTATAAATACTCTATTGTCACAACAAACAAACATGAATGAAAAGCGTGTCCTGGATGCCACGTGCTCACTAGCCATCGCTATGCACTGTCACTGTGTCTAAAAAGGAACGTTCCTTATCTGATAAACATAGTGACGGAGTGCAAGGACACGGACAAGAACAAGAAGGTAGACGAACAAGGCGCTGACTTACAACTGAAGTTTATTCGTTCTAACAGCGAGTATAAATACTCTATTGTCACAACAAACAAACATGAATGAAAAGCGTGTCCTGGATGCCACGTGCTCACTAGCCATCGCTATGCACTGTCACTGTGTCTAAAAAGGAACGTTCCTTATCTGATAAACATAGTGACGGAGTGCAAGGACACGGACAAGAACAAGAAGGTAGACGAACAAGGCGCTGACTTACAACTGAAGTTTATTCGTTCTAACAGCGAGTATAAATACTCTATTGTCACAACAAACAAACATGAATGACAAGCGTGTCCTGGATGCCACGTGCTCACTAGCCATCGCTATGCACTGTCACTGTGTCTAAAAAGGAACGTTCCTTATTTGATAAACATAGTGACGGAGTGCAAGGACACGGACAAGAACAAGAAGGTAGACGAACAAGGCGCTGACTTACATCTGAAGTTTATTCGTTCTAACAGCGAGTATAAATACTCTATTGTCACAACAAATAAACATGAATGAAAAGCGTGTCCGGGATGCCACGTGCTCACTAGCCATCGCTATGCACTGTCACTGTGTCTAAAAAGGAACGTTCCTTATTTGATAAACATAGTGACGGAGTGCTGACACAGTTTTGCCCCAATCCTCCAATTTCCCGCGCCTCAATGATTTCTCGAGTGAGTTTGTATTTATTTTTCCTTGGCCTGCACCGCCGAGACTGTTGCTGCGCTCCCGTCTTTGACAAGTGTGAAGTCATTAGGAAAAATAAATACAAACTCACTCGAGAAATCATTGAGGCGCGGGAAATTGGAAGATTGGGGCAAAACTGTGTCAGCACTCCGTCACTATGTTTATCAAATAAGGAACGTTCCTTTTTAGACACAGTGACAGTGCATAGCGATGGCTAGTGAGCACGTGGCATCCAGGACACGCTTTTCATTCATGTTTATTTGTTGTGACAATAGAGTATTTATACTCGCTGTTAGAACGAATAAACTTCAGTTGTAAGTCAGCGCCTTGTTCGTCTACCTTCTTGTTCTTGTCCGTGTTCTTGCACTCCGTCACTATGTTTATCAGATAAGGAACGTTCCTTTTTAGACACAGTGACAGTGCATAGCGATGGCTAGTGAGCACGTGGCATCCAGGACACGCTTTTCATTCATGTTTATTTGTTGTGACAATAGAGTATTTATACTCGCTGTTAGAACGAATAAACTTCAGTTGTAAGTCAGCGCCTTGTTCGTCTACCTTCTTGTTCTTGTCCGTGTTCTTGCACTCCGTCACTATGTTTATCAGATAAGGAACGTTCCTTTTTAGACACAGTGACAGTGCATAGCGATGGCTAGTGAGCACGTGGCATCCCGGACACGCTTTTCATTCATGTTTATTTGTTGTGACAATAGAGTATTTATACTCGCTGTTAGAACGAATAAACTTCAGTTGTAAGTCAGCGCCTTGTTCGTCTACCTTCTTGTTCTTGTCCGTGTCCTTGCGCTGTTTTAATCTTTAAACATGAAATACCAACTAGCCCAAACTTCTACTTTAGCCTTGACTGGAGCAGCAGCTGACGCGTGATCCAAAGCATTTAGCTTGCACTTTTAGCAGGCACGGCTAACAATGGTTATTCACCCATCTAATGTTTGTTGAGCCTCACAAATATACAGTGACTTCAGTTGGCATTCAAGTAGCTATCTCCTTTTTTTAATTCGGTGAAGCACAAAAAAAAGAAACACTTGCCAGTCACTATTTTCTTCAACTAGAAAGTTTTGTTTTAGTCATGAACATGCTATTAAAATATTTAAGCATTATTTTCAGACATCATCTTTGAGTGTATACCTCTGTCTTGGCAGCAGTCAATGCCGAAAAAAATCACACTCTTTTAAATTCTAAGGACCATAGCTGATTTTGAACTAGCTTGGCTCTGTCGATTGGCTGGCATGTTTACTTTCTTGGAGCTGCCAAGAGAGTTATTCGGGGAAAGAGGGTAGCACTCTGTGCCCTTTAATGAAAGAGCACATTATGTGGTGTGCTTAAAGGGATACTGATCCGAAATCTGCATTTCATCTATAAATGCAGTGGGAGCGTTCAACTGGAAGCTACAAACCCCAAGACATCACTTTTATAACAATATTTTGAATGGATACGTTGGATACAATATGTTGAATAAATTAGAAACGCATTGTATTCGTTTTCTAATTTATTTTCTAGGTATTCAATGGCTAATAAATTTTGTGAACAGATTGTTCCACAAAGTAGCCATCAACACATACACACCCAACTACGTTACCAATTGTTATTTTTATTTCTAC
>JABSTQ010007732.1:0-29354 GCA_013358835.2 Ixodes persulcatus
ACCGAAATCACACCAATTGAATAGCTTGAAAACAAGGGACTCTATTTCAAACTAACTATTATCATTAAATCAAAACCGGAAACACATTAATTTGAACATGAAATTACCGAATTCCCCGGCATCGGTCCAACAACCGAGATCGCGAGAAAACAAAAAGAAGCTATTTTTCTGCGGTAGTTTGCTGCAGACTGTGTCGAAAGACTTTTTTTTTTTTCACGAAGGCTATATTCTGCTCACTAAATTGAGGCGATCTTCGTTTTTTCAGTGAGCCCTTAGTCGTAGAAGAACTATCCCACGTCTCGTCTTTGTACGTGGCCAAAACCTGCTATCTATTGTTCCGGTGTCTGATTGGCATGACCAACACGCCTAGCGTGGGTGGATCGTCGCCTTTGTTCAACGAGATCCGTGCTAGTTACCTTATCTTACTTGCAAGGCATTTGACGGACGACCAGACCATTTCCAGCAAGCGTATCTTCTATTAGAGGACGGATGAATACATAATAGTATATGCTTTATCTTTTTTATCGGCAGGTAGCTAGCTCCGCTTGGCCAAGAAACATTTTACCGCCTCCCATTTAAATTTTACTATGAATTCTGTGTCTTCGTAAATCAACTACCTTACACTTTTTCTGTATTATGACGCTTTCCGGGCATTTCCGCCAATCTCCTAACCTTTTTTGTTAATGTAGTTCCCCGTCTTTCCTGCATCACCAACAAACCCTAGCGCTTGTGACAAATTCGTTACCCCTTCAGGGGAAATGAATAATTCCCGTGCGTTTCAAAATCACATGTTCTAGCGACCCGCGACCAAAGCAGTATACAGCACAAATGTGTCCATCGCTTGAAGTATAGCCATATATGTCTGTGACCCTAGTAGTTACGTCTCGCCTCGAACAGTGAAGAAGTTTGTGAAAAATGATACAAACACCTGCTTTTTCCCGTCTGCGTTGGTGACTTGTACAATGCTACAGCGAAGTTCTCGCGCTTTTGATTCTTTCGAATCTTCCTTTTTAATGCGAACGCATCAACTGTCCCATGCAGGGAGCTGACGTCATCAGTTTTGAAACCAGGCCAACTGTTGGCCAAACGGTATCGAAAATCCAATTTCCTGAGTGAAGCCGATTTCTTATGGATTATGCTCCCATTTGCTGGCGCGAGTCATTAAGGAAAGAGGCTCCCATCGGCTCACGTTAGGCGTAACTAAAAAAAAAAGCTACCAGAGAGCCCTCTCCATGGCGGCGCAAGGCACACAGAGGCGCGGCCGCCGGTAAGAGCAGGGAGCGGTGGCGGCAGAGGCAACAGAGCCCCCCCGGCCAAACTCCCGAGTGGTCGCACGGCCGAGCTCAGCGCGGAGCGGCCACTTCACAAAACCGCGCGCTCGGACGTCCGCAGGCGAAACGTGGCCGTCCACGCCACTATGCCACGCACGAACTAAGGGAGCGGAAGAACTTCATTCATGATTATAATACAATTAAATTCAAAGGTACAAGGGAGCTGGACGAGAATTACGAAAATTATCCCTGGAGAAGGGGAACCAGAGGGACAAAAGACAAACACAAATCTCCAAACACAGCTATGTGGCCAGTGCACGACCGAAAAAATCCGCCTGGTCCTGGTATCAAAACAGGGACCTCTCTATTTCCAGTGGAGCGCTTTACCAACTGAGCTAACCAGGAGTCAGACAACAGTAGAGGTCCCTGGTTCGATATCAGTTGCATTAATCAGGACCAGGCGGATTTTTTCGGTCGTGCACTGGCCACATAGCTGTGTTTGGAGATTTGTGTTTGTCGTTTGTCCCTCTGGTTCCCCTTCTCCAGGGATAATTTTCGTCATTCTCGTCCAGCTCGCTTGTACCTTTGAATTTAATTGTATTATAATAATAACCTTAAAATGCAAGCGTTCACCCTTGTCGGTGTTAGACTGGTTATCAACGGATAAAACCTTTTGGACTACCGATGTCTAAGTACTGGTTAGATCAGTTGGTAGAGAACTAATTGGAAATGGAGAGGTTCCTGGTTCATTACCAGGACCAGACAAATTTTTTCGGTCGCGCATCAGTCACCTAGCTGTGCTTGGAGATTCGTGTTTGTCCTTTGTCCCCCTTGTTTCCCTTCTCCAGGGATTATTTTTTGCATTCATGCTTTCGCAGTCACAATTCATACGTGCTCAGGTGTCCTCGGACTTTGTGCATATTTTACTTTATTTTTCGCTGCACAAGTGAACTCATTTCCGTTGCTAGTTTTAGGTGTTTAAATACTGTTATGATGCTACACAATGAAGGAAAAACAAATCTGTCATCCACGACAGATTTGTTTTTGGACGCCGTCTGAGATCTTCGCCGTTGCCCGCCCCAGTCATTTGCCAGGCGCGCTCTTCGTCTCCTTCGGAGTAACATCACCTCCTCCCTCCCTCTCCCCTTTCTTTTTGCGGTGGTCCGGATCGTAATGAATGTTTAAATAATTTTGGAAGTTTGCGGATGTATGTACGGTTTAATTCGGGTACGTGGACGATGTAGGATTAGGATGTGAATCGGGTTGGTCAGTGGTCTGCTGCTCTAACTGTACGCGATTGGGGAGATCGGACAATTTGTGTTCCACTTAGATGGGGACCAATGTAGCGGTACAAGAGATTAATAGCCTCACTTGGTGGAGGTTAAGGGCCCAGATCTTTGAAAAAAGCAATAAATTTGTATTCGGCAGAACGAGGTGTCATGTTATAACGCTGTGATTGTCTTTGCTGATACATCTGTGTGCTTAGACGGGAAAAGTTACGCGCTTCTTCGCCTCGACGCACGAAATGCGCCACCGATACGGGAAGAATTCTTGATTTTTGTCGGTAAGGTTAAAAAGTTTCTAGAATGTTGTCGGATTTCGACTCTACAGAAGATCAAAGTGTACTCGTGAGTATCTTGAAGATCTGTATAATAATTATATGAACAAATAGAAGTACGGTATCCGATTTGCTATGATCAGAATACACTTAAATAGAAATTATAGCCATAAAGGTGCTGTTAAAACGTTCCACCAAGCCGTTTGTTTGGGGATAATATGCTGTTGTTGAAATATGTACAGTTTAGTATATGTGTAAGAGCTGCTGCATCTCGTTAGACAGAAATGTTGAGCCACCATCGCGGATGAGTTGACGCGTTAGACCGCGTCGCAAGATTGTGTTGTGGAGAGGAGAAAAGGCTGCATCATCAGCATTTGCAAATGGCGAGGCAGACTTTCCACATAAAGGGAATATTGGTCTATATCCGCGATGATCCACAGGTTACCGTTACGGGTAAGAGGTAGAGGGTGTCGCAACAGATCGATTCGAACTCGTTCAAACTGGTAATGCTGAAGAGAATGAAGTCAAGCTGGTGCGATTTTCTGCTTTTACAGGCGCGTCGTATACATGGAGTTTGGGTGCCCATCAGATATGCACAACGCAAAGAGTCGCGTGTATTATCTAACGCCGAATAATGCCTTCATTAAATATATCAACACAATTGTGTTACAAACTTTGTCTCGAACGACTTAAATCGCGACACCGTAACCCCAGGGTTTAGTTCGGAAATTCCGAAAATCATTCCTTTTAAGAAGGAGGTGAAACACGTAACTCGTAAAAGGCGCACTTGCATGCAGGACATGCTCGCAGTCACAATTAAAGCTTTCTGCTGAGCAGAGTACTTACTCCAGTCAGTCTCTCTTTTGTTAAATCCTTCATGCTCAGTATATATGACTTGCGCTTTCTTGATACTTAGGGACACTGCGACCTAATACACCTGGAGTGCAGAGTCTATATAATCGTTAAGGACACTAATGACCACTTAAAATAACTCTTACAGCGTGGCATGTGACTAAACTTTCCTTCCTTATACGTTGCACACTACAAGTATACCAAGCCAGTATAATTCGGTGATCGAGGTGCTTTGAAGGGCCACATATTCGCTTTGTGTTTCTAATATAATTCCGTTACTCTACCTGCTTAATATTATAGTAGAATAATACCAAGTATAATTTTATTACGATGTTCTTCGCTAGCAGTAAATTGCTTACAAGGTGGTTCTACCAATACAAAAAAAAACTGTAAACAATTAATCGTGTAAAACGTTTTGAACTCGATTAATTCAAATGTGCAATGGGAACCACACGGCGACTATACCTACATCGACAGCGTTGGATCTCCAACTGATTTTAACGTAGATTGTATTATAGGAGAGGCAACGCAGAAACAAAAAATAACAACAAAAAACTCCGCGAAAAGCGACACGGAAGTGTTGCCCTCGTCGTTACGTCATCATCGTCAAGTGATGTAACGCGTTTGGGTTGCATGTCGCGTAACGAGTCAACATGATGCAACATGAGTCTACGTCTCGGTACAGAAACGTTGTACCCACTTTAGCGACGCTGGTGTGTATTCATCCTACTAGGAATTCGTAATGTATGACCAAGGCAGGTCACAAAATTTGCAGCGCAAGTCGTATGCTGCCCGTTACCTCAGCCGTTCGGTGGTGCCTGATCATTGTAACAACAGCATAACTGAAGTGAATGTGATGTATTTCCCATAAGTTACCAAAATAAATGTACGGGCTAACTTTGGTGGATAAATTTAAGTACTGATTTCATTGCCAACACGCTTTCACTAGATATAGAAGAAGAAATGCTTTGTGTGTTTCATTAATAAATATAGCCGAAGTGTTTTCTAGCTAAATTAAGAGTAAAGGTGCATCCCGCCAAATATGCCCCATCGCTGAAGCTGACCAGCACGAAAAATAAATGAATGAATGCAATGAATGAATGAATGAATGCCACTTCACTGAAACTGACAACGTGAACAAGTCACATGACGTGACAGCCGAACGTTCCGTTAAACTGCCAAGTCACATTCTTGGGTGGTGCCAGCTGGACACTAATAAACACAAAAATATACAACCGCTGGACTATCAACAACATTGATGCCTTAATTTCCTTCCTTGAATACAAGCTGAACGAAGATCGAAGCGAAGTAGAGGATAAAACAAAGACACACAATGCTGGGACTATTGTGTGTGTATTTGTTTTCTCTTCTACTTCGCTTTTCCTCTACATTCAGCTAGTATTCAAGAAAATGAAACCAACCAGCTCATCTCCAACCGTCACAATATATTGAAGCCTTCTTCTTCCTTTAGTACTATCAGCATTAACAGCCTGGATTGAAGTCCTCTTCTTTCTTATTTAGAAACTGGATTAAAGACTTCTTCTTCGACTTCCATTCCTATTGACGAACGCGGAGCTGCTTCGTGTCCTTCAGGGGTCACCCAAGAATATGAATCCTCGAGCTCAGCTGCAACCAGTGCCAAGTCACGTTAACAATGAAACATTTCGAGCACCATGACGTGTTTTTTTTTTCTTTTTAAGCAGTTAAATATAAAATTTGACCTAGAAAATTATATGTTGTCTTAGCTTGAACATAGTGGTCGTAATTTTGATAAAACAAAAAGACAAATGGGCGAGACCGCATCATTTATTTGGTATTCATTTCGCGTTCACTGGGTTTAGCAGGCATAAGGTGGATCAGTATTTATCGGGATCAGTTGTAAAATTGGCTACACTTGGTTAAGTAACTTTTCACAACAAACTACATCAGATATATATCATATGTTAAATTGAAAGCCATCGGAGTTAAAGACAGCTCAGTTTTTGCAATTTGAGAATAGGAAATAGACATTGTGATATTCATGAATCAGTCTGCAAGCTTTGGTTGGCCAATGCTGAACTGAACTGCAAAGAGGCGCCTCTAACCATTGCCCAAAACCCCACGTTACGTTGACGGGCTCTACCTCGTCATCTCTGCACTATGTCTCTGCATTATGTCCCATATCAAAACGAGGCACCATACTCGTCTGTTTAGTGGACTGGACGTCCGTAAAATCGCTTTTTTTTAATAAACGAAAAACGAGCAGTAATCGCCTGGGAATGATAGCCCAAAGAAGCAGCCTTTCGATTTGCAGTCCAAGGTATAAGAGGATTTTAGCTGAAAGGTTCATTATAGTCTAGAAGAATGTTCGTGTTCGAATTAATGAGTGTCGTGTGTATCAAACCACAATGGTTGCATTCATAACGGGTAAAGCTTAGGTGACAGATAACTAATGGGGTGACGGCCCCCAATAAGCGAAAGTCGTGCAGCAGTCGAACGACTTAGTAGATTCTGTTTTTAGAAGCGAAATTACTGTGGCTACATGACAAGTCTCCGGTGTGCAATTCAGTTATGTGTAGGGGTGTCACCTTTTATACAATACAGTTTGTGTCATTTAACCCGTGCCCCTCAATTAGTGCCAAAAGGATAAGAACTTGAGAATGTTCATAATAGGACAGGCATTATGCTCACGGGGAGCAATTTGGTGGCACAAAGTACACCTAGCGCGTTCTGTCGGGACGCGTATACATAAAGTCTGTCACGATAAACGGAAAACAAAATACAGAACACATTGTTCCTTTCTTTAAGAAGAGTTCGCACTCGCCGCTATGACGCGCCGCAGGTATCGCATGGTCGCAGAGAGTTGCTTAAAATTATTTTTGAGCATCAACCGCATTTGAGCATCATTTGAGCATCAACCGCCTCCGCCGGTGCTCGATCGCCGTCGGCGATCGAGCACCGGCGGAGGCGGTTGATCTGACATACCGCGTTCGGCTTTGGCTATAGCAGACGGCGTTCGTAAAATGGCGTCAGCTGTTTCTGGCTTCACGCGGCGCTACCGTGCGTGCTTCCATTCATTCGGCGTTCGTTGCCATGTTGACGGCGAGGAAAGCAGACGTGCGGAAGAACGCTGCGGCGCAGCGATACCAGGTTCGTTCGAAGGCCCTTCCCGCATGCTTTTCAATGGGCGAAAGGCGAACAAAAAGAGTTTGATATAAGGAATTAACGCAGAAGGCTGAATTTCTCCAGCGCCTCATAATTTAACGAGCCTTACACGAAAAGCATGTTTTTTTGGCCATCCCGCGTCCTGTTTTTTTTTATCCGGAACATGGGTCTAAAGTATCAATCTGCCGCTTCTTCTTTATTTAGCGGCACGACTACGAACAAAAGCGGTAAAATTGATTGGGATGTATTAGAAACTCAGCTGTATCCTCGCACATTTATTTAATGCGCTCGTGCTTTTACTGCCGCGTTATTGCCTTTAATTCAAGATTTTCAACGTGCCGCAGAGATAATAAGTTAATGTAAGAATAGATATTAATTAATAAGTTAAATCATTTTGTGAGTTGACGCCTCTTAATATATATATATATATATATATATATATATATTGTTATGGCAGAAGGCAATTCGAAGGCTTTGTTTCGTCAGGTTCGCCGTCAGCCTTTAATGGCGTCCATTCCCCCACAGGCACCTAATAATCTTTTAGATGCGGAGCATCTCTTGCTCGGGTCTATGTCCCGCGGCGTCGACGTCGTAGTCGGCACTCGAACTACGCACGCGCAACTCTCCTCCTTCCCTCTCTCCCAACAGCTGCGCGTTACTCTCTCCGCTCTCTCTCTCTCTACCAGCTGCGTGCACTGCGCGTGCGTTCGCTTCTCCTCACACCGCGCGCGCACGCGCAACTCTCCTCCTCTAGACTCCTCTCCTTCAAGTGTGAAAAAAAATAAACGGCGAGAGGCGAGCGTTCCAAGTTTCTCTGCCGTGAGCCGCGACGAAGGCTCGCGTAGGGGGTCACGCTAGGGCAGTCGGTGGCGCCATCTCTCGACGTCAGCACGCAACTGACTCTTTCCTCGGAACCAACACGATGCTCCGCATCACCCCATGGTTCCCCTCGGGAAGATGGTGTAATTTTATTTTCTTCCTTGCTGTATTTGCAAGTCTTCGTTTTGCACAACACTCTTTACGGTGTGAGTCTTCGTCTTGCACAACACTGCACCCCTCCCTGTAGAGGCACTCGTCCCGAGGCCCGCATAAGTGTTCACTTAGTGTGGTATGGTGCGAGACGATCGAAATGGACTGTCTGAGGTTTATGGTTGTTGACATGGCGGATCCGGTAGACAACATCGTTCAGTTTCTTGATGATGTCGTAGGGGCCATCCCAGTTTCGTTGTAGTTTTGGACTACGACCTTTGGTTCTAGTTGGTCTGTATAGCCACACCAATTCTCCAGGTTCCAGTTGATGGCTCGATGCATTTCGATTGTAGCGAGTCTCTGCATGGCTGCTGCTGAGTTATAAATGCCTTCTTGCGAAGTCACGAACACGTTCCAATTTCTTGCGTAAATCGAGAGCGTGGTCCAAGTGAACATTTTCGCGTGTTGCCTCCCGTGGAGGTGGCGCCGGAGTACGGAACATAATGTCCGCATGTATTCTTAGCTCTCTCCCCATGAGCAACATAGATGGTGTGTACCCTGTTGCTGCGTGGACAGCTGAACGGTAGGCAAGTAAAAAGAGAGGAACCAGTTCGTCCCAGTTGTCCTGGTGCTCGTTGACGAAGAGGGATAGGTATTGCTGAAGGGTCCGGTTGAGCCTCTCCACCATACCGTTCGACTGTGGATGTAATGGTGTTGTTCTAGTTTTCTTTATGCCAAGTGCTGTGCACAAATTCTTGAAGTTTTGCGACTCAAACGTGCGTCCCTGATCAGAATGGATTTCTAGGGGCACTCCGTACCTCGGTACGATGTCGGTAAGCAAGATGCGAGTGATGGTTGCTGCGTCGTACTTACGAACAGGGAAAGCTTCTGGCCACTTTGTGAAGTAGTCTGCAATTACTATTAGATACCGATTTCCTTCTCTTGTTTCTGGTAGAGGCCCAACGACGTCAATGGCTACTCGCTCAAACGACACACCAACGTTGTAGGTCCTCATCTGTCCTCGGCAACGAGAGAGAGGTCCTTTGCGCGATGTGCAGTGGTCACAGCCTCTGCACCATTCGCGCACGTCACGGCTTGCGCCAACCCAGTAGAATCTGTCACGCACTCTCTGTAGAGTTTTCTGTACCCCAAAATGTCCGCTGGTAGGACTGTCATGAAGTTCCTTCAGCACAGTTTTGACTCGCACTTGAGGCAGGACAAGTTGAAGGGAAACGTTCACTCCATCGTTGTTTCCCCAGCAGCGAAACAGGAGGCCGTTTTGTATGAGGAGAGAATCCCACTGAGCCCAGTAGGCTTTGACGACATGGTTGTGTGGTGCAACCAGGTACCAATCCGGCCTTTTGCCTTCTTGCTTCCACTGTATAACAAGCCGAATATTGTCGTCCTCTCTTTGAAGCGTACGCAAGGTTTCGTCACTCCAGTCAGTGGGATCGTCGTCGGTTAATGGACGCGTGATCACCGCCTGTCGCATGACCGTTGACTGAGACGGCGGATCCGTGCTGTTGAGGTCGGAGTGCGCTTCAGCATCAAGACACGGGTGGCAATCTTTTCGTGAGCAAGGCCTTCGCGAGAGTGCATCGGCGTTCATGTGTTTCCTACCAGCTCTGTGTTGGACATTAAATTGGTACTGTTGCAAACGCTCCAGCCACCTTGCAACTTGTCCTTTGGGGTTCTTCAAATTCAAAAGCCAGGTGAGGGACGCGTGATCGGTCCTTAAGAGGAAGTGCTTGCCGTAGAGATAATGGTGAAAATGTCCTACAGCTTTAACTACGGCCAACAGTTCTTTTCCCGTGACGCAGTAGTTTAGTTCCGCTTTCTTTAATACCTGACTGTAGTACGCAATTACCCGTTCAGTTCCATCCTCTAACTGTGACAGGACTGCACCCTCACCAACGTTACTTGCATCCGTGTCCAGGACGAACTGACGATTCGGATGGGGAAATCCGAGAATAGGAGGTGAAGTAAGGGTATTCTTGAGTTGAAGAAAAGCCTCCTCAGCTTGCATGTTCCAGTGAAATTTCGTGTTCTGTTTTGTCAACGTGTAGAGTGGTTTGGCCATGGTAGCAAAGTTTCTGACAAAACGTCGGTAGTAGGTACATAGGCCTAAGAAAATCTTGAGTTCACGATGAATGTGTGGTTGGGGCCAGTTTCGAATACAGTCCGTCTCGTCGGGGTCTGTCTCCATGCCATTCTCAGAGACGATGTGGCCTAAGTACCGAACTCTTTTCTGGAATAGCGAGCATTTTTTGGAATTCAATTTTAGGTTCGCTTGTCTTAGGCGCTCAAAGACGTCCGACAGGTGATGAAGAGCTGCTTCAAAAGTCTTTTCGTGCACCAATATGTCATCAAGGTATACCAGACACACATTGAGGGGCAAGCCTTGAATAACCGTTTCTATAAGGCGCTCGAAAGTCGCTGGCGTGTTGCAAAGGCCAAATGGCATTACCTTGAATTGCTACAAACCATCACCTGTGGTAAACGCTGTCTTCTCACGGTCTGAGGGTTTCATCTCAACTTGCCAATAGCCGCTCCTGAGATCAAGCGTAGAAAACCAGGAGGCACCGGCCATTGCATCAAATGTGTCGTCGATCCTAGGAAGAGGGTAGGAGTCCTTTTTCGCGACGTTGTTCAGTCTACGATAATCCACGCAAAACCTCGTGCTCCCATCTTTCTTCTTTACCAATACTACAGGTGAGACCCATGGACTAGATGAGGGCTCAATGATGTCCTGTTTTCGCATATCCTGGACCATCTCAGTGACCTCATTCCTCTTAGCGATTGGAATTCTCCGAGGTGCCTGCTTGATCGGAATAGCGTCACCAGTATCTATGTGGTGGTGAGCAGCACTCGTGCGCCCAATCTCTGATGGGGAGCAAGCGAAGACATCTCTGTAGACGTTGAATAAATTCAAAAGGGACTCTTGTTGCGGTTGGCTGAGGTGCTGCTTGGAGCGGTCTGCTAGTTCCAGCAAAGACATTGACAGCCCATCTTGCTTCACGTTGGTAGTTTCTCTTTTCAGGCTTCTAAGGCTCACAGCGTGGGACCAAGTCGCCATTCGACAATCTTTCTTGATGTTTATCGCTTTATCCGTTAGGTTGGCAATACGGATAGGGACGCGCTCATTGCTGAAATTCACAAGTGTTTTTCGGACAATGACACCTGGTATGTTGTCACAAGCCTCATCTACTTCAGCGGCCACAATACCTTCAGAACAGCAATTGCCATCAGTTGTCCAAACGATGGTTTCACACTGCGGGGAAACAACAGTTGACTTCGAACAGATGAGGAATCCACCCTTATTTTTCAAGAGCGCTCGTCTGCTGCACAGGATGATGCTTTCCTCGCTCAGATTTAGTGTCTGATTCTTTAGATCCATCGAGCAACCGTGTTCCTTCAGAAAGTCGAGGCACAGGATACATTCTTCAAATATATCAGCGACATAAGTCACGTGTGAAAATTCTTGACTGCCAAAACGGAATATGAGCTGTGATGACGCCGTGACTGGTGCTATATCGCCTGTGGCTGTACGGAGTGAGCATTCAGCGAGACGTCTGTACGATTCTAGAGATCCCTTTATTTGGTTGAATATATCAGATCTCACTAGGGTGACGTTTGCCCCAGTGTCCACAAGCATACTACATGCAATACCCACGAGTTGCCCATCTACGAAAAGTCCGTCTTTGTCGGCACGCAACTTATGAACCTAGAATGCAGTTACCGGCTCCTTGTGTTTCAGTTCAGCCGAGTTTTGGCCGGTAAGCTCGGCTGACACTAGTTTTTCGTCATAGAGTCCTCGTTTCCTTGCAGCCGTGTCTCGGTACCATGCCAGTTACAATAACGCTGTAGGCGACCTTGTCTGCCACAGTTCCAGCATGTGGGTGGGGATCTACGACGCGCAGGTGCCACCGATGTTTTGCACTCGTGCCGCAGAGCAGGCTGACGAGATGGTGGGGCGGGTGGGAACTCAACGGCGGCAGATACCCGACGGGTAGCTCTGACAGCTCCCCTGGCCGCTTCCACTTTCATGGCTCGCGCAACAGCATCGCGCATGCAACCAGGTGACGAAAGCCGCACGAACTGTTGTACCTCCGAGTCAGAAATAGCATCCACGAAGTGCCCAGCTGCAACCAAATCAAGTGTTGAGGCTGCACAACCTTCATAGGCATGGCGTGCCAGTCTCTCGATGTCTGTCGCGAGTTCTGCCAGGGACTCATTCTTTTGTTGTAACACGTGTACGGAGCGTAGCGTGGTATAGTCGCCCCAGATGCTTGCCACCGACGCGTCCCTCCAGGGCATTCACGAGAGAGTTGTAGTTTCTCTGTATATTTGCGGGTAGATTTCGCAGTACTTCCAGTGCAGCCCCTCGAAGTGCTGACGCCAAGAAAGCTCCTCGTGAATTATTTTTCCATCCATTTATGTCTGCCACTAGGTCGAAGTGCGTCCGGAAGGTACCCCAGGGGTTGCGTCCATCGTTTGCGTCAAGTTTAACGATCATCTTTGGGGCGATTTGGCCCCTTAGTTCTTGCTGCTGGCTTGCCCCCTCAGAGAAAGTCCTCTACTGCGACGACAGGGGATCTGTTACGACTGCGTGGTCCCCGACATGGTCGATGGGTGAGGTCCGGGAACCGCTGCTGTCATCAGGCATAGTTCCGGCATCCTCACCAGACGATGGCAGTGCTGGCATTACGCCTTGTGATCCCGAAAGCTGCGGTGAAGCTTCAGGTTCACTATGAGTTTGGAGTCGAGCAGCCGCCTCTCGTCGCAATTCTGCGAAGGCTTCCCGATGTTCTTCCCGATGGCGAGTGTGTTCTTCGTAGAGACTGTCTAGTGAATCCTTCAAAGCGTTGATAGCTTCCCAGACCTGGTGCTGATTTCCCTGGGCGGTGCTTCGGGTTTCCATGATCCCACTTCTGACACCAATTGTTATAGCAGAAGGCAATTGGAAGGCTTTGTTTCGTCAGGTTCGCCGTCAGCCTTTAATGGCGTCCATTCCCCCACAGGCACCCACTAATCTTCTTCTTCCTTGCTGTATTTGCAAGTCTTTGTTTTGCACAACACTCTTTACGGTGTGAGTCTTCATCTTGCACAACAATATATATATATATATATATATATATATATATATATATATATATATATATATATATATATATATATATATGCAAGTGCTAATAACCAGTGTCCACGGACGCAAAACAATGTTCACCTCTCTTCTAATACCAAGGTTGTTTGAATTAACGTCAAATGTCATTTCCATACAGCTTACTGACCACTATTTTAAAATCTACTTTTTTCAGTGCGACGGCCCAAGTGACTGTGACAGAGTATGTAGAAAGTGCCCTCCAGATGGCCCATGGATCCCAGCAAAGTGTGAATTTGAAAGAAAACATTCTACAAGAATGTTGTAAGACATGAATAAAGGTTTCACGGCAAGCTGTAGTACTTATTCTATTAAACAATCGCCACATTGAGCAAGCTTCAAAACAAAACTCTATGCAATAGCTATACAACCAACTTGATTTATTCTAGACACTTCTTGACTAAACCGGTTTATGCTTGCATGCTTTCAGTCCAGTTTAAATTTATCAAATACTGTCAAAGGTCCATTTTAAACAACTGCGCACTGCAATAATAGGGACACATTTAGCACCAATATGATACAAATATCACACCAAAGAGTGATTACTTGCCAACTGGTCCGTTATTAGCCTTTTTGTTATTCAGATCTCCGCATTTCAATATTATTATGTATTAAGACTAATATAATTGATAGCATCATTAAGCATCATAAATGCGAAGGGCAAAAACCTAAGCCGCAAGCTTATATAAAGCTTTTCAATATTGCAGAAAGAAGCCCAATTTGGTACCAGTGTCCGAGATTCAAACGGAGTTATTGTTCCAACATACACGGTTAAGCTTGCCAGCCATAATGATTTAACTGGCCATACTGATCGGGTTATCAGGTTGACTGGTCGTGTTTGGCAGACTGACCAAACTAGGCCTGTCAGTTTAACTGATTCAATTGATCAGGCAGACCAAACAAGACAAACTTATTACAAATTGGATCATGGCTTTCATTTCATATTTTACGATTGAGACACCCTCTTCTTTTTTTTCTAGTTAAATTATTTTACTAATTTCATAGTTAGCAAATACTTTATTGGGGGAGTGCAGGTCACACAGCCTTTTTGCATTAGGCAGAGCGAAGGCAGCGACGAAGCCTCCCCAGCGGCTTGGCTGCTCCAGCGCTTCAGGGGACGATTTTTATCCACTTTCTTTCTTCCCACCTCCTCTCTCAATACCTCTACTGCCCGGATGACGTGAGCGCCCAGCAACCAAACTTTGAGAAGGCGGAGGACTGCAGATGCAAGCTGCAACCGCGATGCAATGAGCCAACGCAGGCATAAGACGGAAAGCACACGAGACGTCTTTAACCAGGTGACAGCTTTACCATTTTCCTGGCCGTCGGGTGTTCCTCTACTGCCGCTTTCCTGCATGCTTTAAAGCCTACTCTTTTCTAACGGTGTCCGGGTTAGTTTCAGAAGCTGCTTTATGAAATACTCGCTCGGCACATACTTCTCCTTTGTCACGGTATAAAGGATTCTTTTTTAGCACATTTACCAGTAGATCACGACAATCTGAAATAATATCTGACATGTAATTTAAGGGGACACCTATAGCAGCTTCTCGTCGGAGCAATACACAAGTTGAAATTACAAATCACAACCAAAATGACAGAAATTCGGTTCATTGCGCTTGTATGATGGGTGCAAATTAGTTTCAAATAATAATGCCTTGTGTGGCAGTACGTCACAATCTTTAGTCGCCGTTTTAGGGTGCGTACATCTAAGAACGTAATTGGGTGTCATGCCTGTTATTTTGTGTTCAATATATTTTTATAAGGTAGCGAAACATGTCAAAACAACGAAGCAAACCTTGCCTTTGCAAGATATGCTTTTCTTTTAAAATGGTTGCCTTAACAAGGGGGTTTAACGACGATTTTTTCAGTGGCGCGTAAACTCAAATTCAAGGTCCACATAAATAAGCAACACAACTTTCTACAACGTATAAAATTTTATCTGAATAATAGGCTGACGTTTAGCTAGTTGGTAAGATAATAGTTGGTGTGATATAGATAAAACATTTGCAGTTTTCTCTATACAGCACGTCAACAAAAATATTTTAAATATTTAATATTAGTTTATATACGTTTATAATTAAAGTAAAATGAAAAGACAATCTGGGCCTCTAATACCCGTGCCACACGGGCAAGTCGAATGTCATTTGCAACGAATGACATTTGAGCGGACGGCCAGTCAGTGCGCGACACTCCGGGCGTGGCGCATTTCACGCGCTACAGATTGCGAGCTGATTCGCCGATCACACAAATGTCATTCGTTGTAAATGGCATTCCAGTTGCCCGTGTGGCATGACTATAAGGCAAGTCTTTTATATTTAGGTACTTTTCGGCGAACGTAAACCATTTTAGAAATAATTTTGACTTGAAAAGTTTTGCATTGATTTTTCATTGTTTTGTTAACTTTTAAGAAAACAATATTGCGCATATATTCTAAGTGTGTTTTTTTAACTGAGCCCAAAATGTTTCTTACAGAAAAAATCTGTATTATGACATTTTTGATTTCAATTTAAATAAATAATGATTTATCTTCTTCAAATTACCCTAAGGGAACCCTTGGAAACAGTTAATTGAAAAGCCGCCAAAAAGATTGTATTCATTTGTTTTAAATTAGAGAAAATAAATGTTTAGCCAATCTTGTAGTGCAGTCATTTACCATTTGAATTGACTGATGGTGCTCGAGCACCGCATTGACATATCATTCTCGAGCACCGGAGCCACAGTGGCCGTACCTGGTTACAATATCGCCCAGACACCAAACAGCATTATGCAAGAAACTGTGAGCTTTTCTTCTTCTTAATAATGAGGTTTATATTGGTTATAAAATCTTAACTTTGCGGCGAGTTCAATCCTTAGCGTGTTGTTATTGGTTAATTGCACAGCACTGCACTACCTTCCCAGGGTAGTAATTTAATGTAGGTAGTCTGCTGAACAAATTGTTTCATTAATAGTTCTATAACATCCCAATCCTCATTTTTCAAATACGATAGGCTGTAGCGGACTTTAAGAGCCATCTCAGTCAAAGCAGCGCATGAAGTTACAAAGCGACACAGCGCCTCTCTCGAAGGTCACTTGATACTCGCACGCAATTGATTGACTTGTGAGGCTTGTAGCGTGACCTCTGTGGTCCATTTAATAGCAAAAGAGAGCATAGAAACAGGCTACGTCTGCGAATTTATGCTACAACCAATGGCGGGCGTGATGAAGCAAAACCATTGTAAACTGTATCAAAAGAAAACAAAAGAAGGACGGAGATGTGGAAAGCTATGTCGCGTCTTTGGACTAGCGTGGCACCGCCGCACAAGTGATGCCTCTGGTGTTCTTAACGCCACTGCCCATCAAATGATCTTTTTAAGATTTATTATTATTATTATTATTATTATTATTACACCACACAGCGTAGGGTTGAAATCACCATGGGTGTGTGGGATATCAGATAAGACTAAACAGAAGCCAATAATCGACATATTTAATTGACATAATATTTTTATATGCCGTCGCCTAATTTGTGGTAAACAACAAAATCATAAATATTTTGCATTGCAGAAAGAAATTAAAATTTTTGGACACAAGACATTTGAAGACCTTGAAGAGCTACGTGGACACTCGCACTTACAAGCACCGCCTGTGTGGTCAGGCTTGATACTAAATACGTGAAGTAATACCTTTAGGAAATTCTGAAAATAGAGTTACAAAAGAAGCGTTGTGTTAGCAAAAAATACCTTCATGAGCTGTGTGCATGCGCCAAATGCAAACCACGTTTTTGGGTGTCCGCATGCCTACCACGCTATTTTCTTGCAGACGCAACATTTGGGCGCGCTATTGAAAACTTCCGATTAGAAAAGCTAACTAGTTTCTAAAAAACAATGATTGGGTGCAGGTCAGTTTTTTCTAAATATTAGCATGAGCTGATTGCGTTCTTGATAATTTATAAAAGGAATCGCATACTGATTGGAGAATGAAGAGCGCAGAAGACACACAGGGCTAAGAATATAAAAACGGTTCAAGCGCAGCTTGAGCAATTGTCTGCGAACTTTCAGGTATTGGATAGGAAACTTGTGATCAATATATAAAAACAAAGTTTCTGAGAATAATTAAAAACATATTTATTTTACTCTTCATTTAACATCGAAACCCCAGGATTCTGGGTAAAACCAGAGCCGTATGTAAGGAGAGTTTGGTCGATAGGAAGAGCGGACAGAGCCAGGGCATACACCAGACGCAGAAAAAGGGCGTGACATGCTCTCTTGTCCAACCAGAAGTCGAAAATAATCCCTTCTTGGTGGTAGCGAGAAACAGTGTTTATACCAGTGCACCAGTTAAGTGTAATAAGTCTTCATGGTTGAAAATATGCTGCACTGGATCTTTAGATTGTGATCATGCAAAAATTTGTAAGAATAGAATGCTCCGTTCGAACACTGTTTGCTCGGACGGAGTCTGACCGCTTTGCTGCCAGATTCCCGACCCTTTGCGCCTGGCGTACGGATTACGACAATCGTTCTGCTAGTTTTTCATTTTGAATGACCGCGATCGAAAAATCAGGTGCACCATATTTTCAGTCACCGAGAAATACACCGACGCACCTATTAATTCAATTTCGCGTGACCAGCGCCAGGGTAATATTCCTGGCTTCTGGTTGGCCATATTTGTATTTGTGGATACGCCCTGGGGCACGCCCAGCCCAGTTTCGACGAATGGCGCTTCCTCATTTACTCCTATATACAATGTATGGCCAAACTCTCTTTATATCTAGCTGTAGGGAAAACGGCAGCTCTTAACTTGAGCCATCTGTTGGCCATCGGATGTGCGTCCGAGTTTAACTGAACCGACACAAAGTATTTAGTTTTATTATTTAATAACAAAACCATGAATCTTGCTGTCTGAAAACCCGGAAACGGGCAAAACGACCTAATTATTTCCTGAATTTAAAGGTAATGACACCTATACATTTACTTCCTTGAACATTATTTCGATCGCGTAAACCACAAGGTAAATTTAAACGCAGACATATAGCCTCCGGGAAGAAAATGAAATAACTAAGAAAATGGCAATAAGGGTTATTTGTTGACATGTACTATCCCTAGCTTACTCCCAGAAAGCATTTCCAAATTGTCTGGTATGGTCGAGTTAGAGACGTTTGAAGTTCCTTCTAAAGCAGTTAGCGATCGTAAAAAAAAAACGTGTTACTCTAGCAAAGATTTTGTGCTCAGAGACTTCCACAGTGTTGCAAACCTTTTATGAGATAGAATACGTACCCCAGAAAAACAGGATTTTATTTGAAGTTAATACTTCTCGCGGAAACCAAAGTAATTAAAAAAAATGGAAACGCATCTCAGGAAGGCCATTCGCATAGCACTGGGGGTGCCAAAATTCACCCCTTTGACCAAGATTGAATAGACAGGCATCTTTAACACCTTATAGGGTTAACAGATCTACACAATATAGCGCAGTATCAATGACTCCAGACGTCTAAACAAGGTAGAAATCTCCTCCATGAAATAGGGAACGAAACTCATGACCTTCCAGCTATACCAGATCTGGCCCCACCATGGGATCGGATACCCTGAATGAACACCAAGCTCATACCAAAAAAAACATGAACCCCAAAAACGTCAACGAACGAAGAACCCGAATCGCACAGCGCACTCTCGGTTAACGAGAAGACATAACCTACTATTACACGGAAGCCAGCTATGACCCCCAAAACAAGACAGGCACGACTGCTATAGTCAGCCAAGTAACGGAAACCACATACACACACAAAGACCCTCCGTCTCTCACCAGTCTGAAAACCTTAGCCATAGCGGAGGCTATCAGGGACAACACGAACAAGGGAGATACCACAATCAGAACCGACAGCCAAGGGGCCATACGCAACTTCAGGTACAACGCCCCCCCCCCCCCCGACACACACACACACACACATTGCAACTATGCTAACAGGCACTATGATCAACCATCCTCAGACCACGGTGACAATAGAGTGGGTGCCGGAGCATCAGGGTATAAAGGTAGCAAGTTTGTCCATGAGCTTGCCCACGGAAACCTCAATCTTGGCTTCCCCAACCCATGGCCCCACTCCTAAGACCCCTACGTTCATTGGGAAACTACGCAAACACAAAGACAGAGGACACTTGGAGAGCTGAGAGAAAACAAAACATTACTAAACAGCCCCTCTTACCTACTAAACAGAGAAGACTCAACTATAGTGCGGAGAGCGCAACCTACAAGCCCCATGACCGAACACCTTAGACACTACATCAGCGGCGCAAAAGGCACACCACAGTGCAGCACCTGCGGGGGGGTACCCCAGCAATGCCCATCAGCTATGGCACTGCCCCAACGTGGCTGCCACAACTCAAACAGCGCTACAAACACTTCCAGCCAGACGTAAACCCGGGAGCAGGGAGGAAAGGGCCAAACTCCCTGCCGTGACCGAACTAATCCTCTGGCCGCTCTTAGTTCAGCACGTTAAAAACGTGCTGAGCGATGAGTGGTAAGGAAATTGACCCAGGACAAATTTTTGGGTGCGAATAAATGTTTACTCTCTCTATCTCTCTTTTTCTCGCGTATTTCGATTGTCAATATTCGCGTTCCTTTGACTCGCCAACTTTTTGGGGACGTGCGTCCTGCGCAGGAAGCCACTGTTGCCTGTTGAGAAGATGCAGAAGTTACATTTTCTGTACTGGGTATAAGATGCATTTTAATCAGGGAGAATAGATATTTATGTGGTAAATTTTATTTTCCTACATTATGTTTTTAATTCATCGTGTCAGAACATAATTTTCAGCTTCAGAGAATAGACCCTCAGACGTTTTGGGCCGGTGCGCCTTTTATAGGAAGCCGCATATATCAGTTCAGAATTATACAGATACTACATTTTCCTTAGCTGGGTATGTCATGCATTGCACTATGAAAACAAAGAAAAAGAATGGACTTTTTTATTTATGCTCTCTGGCGTAAAAGTACTGCTGATTTTCGTTTTGTTATGTGGCCCTTCGCCTAAAGATTCACAAGATGGGAGGCACGAAAATCCTGTGGTAGTACCGCCTCTCGCACATAGATTTGTTGTTAGATAACAAGATAGCGTTTCGGAAGTTTTGAGCGTGACCTCGGATCTACGGTACCGGATGGCAACGACCACGTGTTGGAAGCCAGGCACCCAAAAGAGACACCCTGCAGCTCCAATACACGCCTTTGACCTAACGTCACTTATATGGCGCTCCTGTCGGTGCGGCACATCCGCAGACTTTCTTTTGTTCACCCGAAATTGGTTTCTAAATACGGATGTGCTCCCCCCTGGTGTGGGCAAAACCTTACAATTTGTAAGCAGCGTTCTGCTTTCTAAAAAAGGGTGTAGTGCTTACAACCTTTTGGTGTATGTGACTTGTCCCATACACGACACCGCCTCGGGTATATATGCTACACCCCGAAAAGGAATGCTCATATGCACCTCTTTGGTGCACATGTGTACCTTTCCTTACACCATCATACTCAGCGGGTGTACAGAAACAACCCGCCCCGGAATATACATATATTCCGTTTTCCACTCTCCTCACTTACTGGGAATACCGGTACACCCCATTCTTAGGTGTACATATATTCCGTTTTCCACACGCTCTTCACTTACAGGGAATACCGATACACCCCATTCTTAGGTGTATATATACATTTTCCACGTCCTCTTCACTTATTGAGAATGCAGTTACGCTCCAATCTTAGGTATGAATTTATTCTGTTTTCCACACTCTCCTACTGTACTGGGAACACCGATACACCGATTTCTTAGGTGTGCATATATTAATTTTTCCACACCCTTTCACTTATTTTGAATGAAGTGACATGCAATCCTAGGTGTACATATATTATCTTTACCACACCGTCTTCCCTCATTGGTAATACACCTTATTAATAGGTGTAAGCGTATTCTTTTTTCTACACCCCTTCACTTATTGGGTTTGCACATACCCCCATTCTTAGGTGTACACATATTCTCTTTTCAACACCCTCCTTACGTATTGGGCAGGCGATTGACCCCTTTCTTAGGTGCTTGAATACTCCCATTCGTACACTCCCACTATAAAGGGGGTACAGATACCTCTATCCACGGTGTCAAAATGTTCCCAATAATACACCTCCACCCTTATTGAGAATATTTACAGACCCAGCTCCAGGGTGCACACATATTCCCACTCACACACCCACACCATGAAACCAGTGGAGGTGCACTTCATTCCATGGCGTAAAGAGATTCCCAATTCTTCACCTGCATCACTTGGGGCATACGTATGCAGCCCATAGCACAGTGCAAAGAATGCATTTCCTACAGCTTCATCAGTTATGGAGAATGGAGCTACACCCCTCTCATGGTACCTGCGCCTTGGGATTTCACTGTTCATACAGTTATAATTGTTTTGAAAACTAGAAAAGTCAATGAAAAACCTTTGAAATGCATTTTATTGCTTTCAATATTCGCTTACTGCAGCTTGTGAGTCAATCGTGCGACAAATTATGAGGTCATTAGGCATGAGCGTTGTCAACTTAATACTGATAAAACGCTCGAGGACAGCGAATGGCCTCAGGGTCCCTGGAATGTACTTGCTATTAAACGCCCAGTACATTGAGAGCACCAATGACACTGTGCTTAGAATATCAAGTGCGTCTAGGCTGAGGTCCTCCACTCTCACCTGAAAGCCATCGGCACAGAACGCCCTTCTTCCGGAGTGATGTCCTCCACCGTCACCTGAAAGCCATCAGCACAGAACGCCGTTCTTCCAGTGAAGTTCACCGTTGGATCATATGCAGCCTGCCTGGATCCTGGAAAAGAAAGATGGCTGTCAGTGCAATTAAACTGAGATGCTGCAAACGATGCATAGATAAACATGTTTACAAACAAATCGGCACGCCTCTAGCGGGTGGTGCCACGAGCTGTTTGCGCCGCCGCTAAGGCCGTGCCGCGCATATGCGTAGGTGTGTGGACAAAACACGATAGGCCGAACATCAACAAACCATCGGGACGTGTTGTCGGCCTCGGTTTGGGTCTTTTCATACTTCGTACAATTACACTTTCCCAATTTAAACTGGCTTTCCATCACGTCACACGCAAGACAGCATTTGAAGAAGACGAAATCCTACATTTCACTCGCGTTCACAGAGGATGTGCCTGTTAATTATATTTTAGCTTTCTCAATGTCCGTCTACTGAGGTGGCGCTCTCGCTCGACCTTTGTCCAAAATCTGACCCCATGGTTGTTTTTATGGTCCGTGAATGTAATATAAAAAAGTGGAAAAAAGAACTATGAACGAACAAGCAGAAAGGGTAGATACACATATCGCTGTGAATGTCCAGTTCTTCATATCTACCTGCCCATTAGTGCCCTGCGCTGTATTTATATTGCGAATGGAATGGATGCTTTCAAGAAACCACCTATGCATATTGCAGTCAAAATTTCATACCACTCCTGACATACCACAGATAACTAGCTTAGATTTCCTGGTAACTATAAAGAATAAGAGGAAGCCATGGATGCTTGCCCTTCTTTTCATATGACACCGTTTAAAGTCCTGAACAAATGCCTCCTCCTGAAAGATTGTCCAGGTATAATTTAAAAAGAAACACTTATTTGATTAATAACCAAAAAAGCTCGCTCCTCCCCCAATCTGGGTATAATGTTCCCTGCTCTCAGAAGCCAAAGGAACACCTATTCAAAAACATACCGTGGCCCGATTTCTAACAAAAGAGAAGATGCTGGCTGAAACAAAGGTCTGTCAAAGGACGTATGGTCGAAGCAAACGCTATGCTCTAAACGACCACGAGTCCAAGCACCCCACATTATGTTCAAAGACTTGAAGCTCGGGTATGGGTAAAGAAAAATAAAAGCAGGCCCAGCGAACAAAATAATGAAAAGTCACGGGCTGCTGCCATTCACTGGCAACCTCACAATGAGTGAATCAATATTTCGCGTTGACAACACAGGCTCGCATTTACTGGCCCAAACTCGAATATTCTCTCTGCAACAGTGTCGGAAACAACACCAATGCCAAAAATTATAAAAATAAAACCATGAAGTTTGCAAACAATTAGAAGAAATAAAAGGAGAGTAACTTGACTAGAGTCACTTACTGACGAGTAGGGAAAACAAATCGTGCTACAGAACAGCGTCTAAAACATGCAGCATTAAAAAAAAAATCAGAATAAAAGAACAATTCGACTAGTGCCATCTACTGACGAGTAGGGAAAAGATGTCCTGCTACGGAACAGCCTCGGAAACATTCAGCACGCAAAAAATCAGAAGAAATAAAAGGACAGCAACTAGACGAGTGCCACCTACTGGCGCGTAGGGAAAACATATCCTTCTAGAAAACAGTGTCGGAAACATATGCGCTTGCTAAAAAATCAGAAGACATTAAAGGAGAGTAACGAGACTTGTGCTACTTACCTACGAGTAAAGAAAACATAACCTGCTACAGATCAGTGTCAGAAACATGCAGCATGCAAAAAATCTTAAGAAATAAGAGGAGAGTAACTAGGCTAGCACCACCTACCAGGGTCGTTCAAAAAGTATCCAACCTGAATTTGTTCCGCGGAAACGAATAAAGCGTGGAGGTTATTCTCTGGTGGGAAGCTCGAGGTAACATTAATGCGCATGTGAGAATTTTATCAGGCACCCAGAAAAGGTGAGCCTCTTTCAGCCAGGCTCGGAGCGCGGAAATGTAGTCAATGCTCGTCTTTTTTTCCCATAACTGGAATTGGATTACTTTCAGTCGGATTTTTATCGTGGGGAAGAGCCAGAAATCACAAGAAGTCATTTCGGGAGATCGATTATAGCAAAACAAAACCTCAATAAAATGTGAGGAATGAGCTGGTGCATTGTCATAAAGCAGCTCCACCATAAGCAGCTTTGGCACGAATTTCGTAGACAATCTGCGCAGAGCCAAATTCTCCTACAGAGCCTCATGCACCGAATCGGTACTTGCTCCCACCTCAGCATCAAGCTCTGGAATAGTGTTACGATGGTCCTGCATGAACAGAGCCTGCACTTGGTCCATCACCTCGTTTTTTCGGCTTGTTGAAGGCCCTCCAGGTAGTGCGTCGCGCTTCCCTGGCGTGCGGCCATATTTGATCCGGTTGCACCACTCGTTAAGGATTTGTAATACCCATGGCATTCTCGCCGAAATCCTGCTGAATCTTTCGAATTTTTTTAACTTGAGTGTCACGAAACTTGAATCAAACTTTGATGCGACACCTCTTTTGAAGACGTTCTGTCATTTTGCGAAAAACAACAACAACAAAGGAACAAAAAAGAAATAAACGAAAGCACTGATGACACTTTTCCACTCAGACGCTGACTGCCCGCTACTCACATTTTTTGCGGGCTGATAAAATGCACACATGCGCATAAAAGGGGCATAGAAAAGAAAACTGAAATATATTAATTTTGTTTGTAAATGAGCCAGGTATGACGGATAATAACCGTAAGTGATATTCGCACATTTGTATATTGAACGACTGCTATATTTTGCATTCCAAATGGTGCACTCGAGCAAGCGCTCGCAGCGAAGGGAACGGAGAGCGCGATGCGTCATGGGATATCCGGCGAAAAAAAAAATATTCACCGCATTCCTGACTTAGCAAGGATGGCGTGGTTTTGAGCTTTGCCCTTGGACGCGTTGTCAGCGTTGTGGTGGTGTCAAGGCGTTACAACCGAGCCGTTCGAAGCACCAGTGGGGTGACGAGCGTTTCACGTGCGAGGTTTGTCGTGCGCGTCGTGTTCGTGTGGCCCAATCTCCCACTGAAAGATTAGCCCATCGCTCAAAACTCGGACAACAAATGCTTCCTCCACCCCGTTCACCCCTAAGCTTACAGTGCTGTTGAAGTTACGTGTTCCTTGGGCCAGCCACACTTTTGCCACCTGATCACGCTGCCTCGCGCATATCTGCACGCTTCAGGACGATTTCCTTGGGAACGTAAACTTGAACGACACAAGTGAGGATGAGGACACCGACACCGCTATCTCTGTATTCAATTCGGAATGGGGATTTGGAAGTACGCTCAACTTAAAGGGGTCATTAACGAATTTTTGTCTGAGATAAATAAATTTAGGTTGAGAATATATTAATAGCAAATCGTTTAGTGCCCCCCCCCCTAAAAAAAAAAGAAGAAAAAAACGAAAAAAGGTATAAAGTTAGCAGCCTAATTTCCGATACGAAAATTTTAAAACACAGATGACTACTTCGTTCCCCCTTCACTTCGAAAGCTCTCTGCCTTTTCACTGTGATACATCCGAGGTACCCAAAGCGCGTCACCCGGCCCAAGCGCACGTCACAAGAAACCGGACCTGTCTAATTCCCTTCACCCCTAAGCTGACAGTGCGGTTGAAGCTATGCGCTTGCATAGCTTTCGGGTGCACAAACGGGGGTCCGAGCAAGAGGGCAGTTCCTCCTTTCCGTTTTTTTTTAATTGTTTTGTACGATGCGCGATTTGTTAGTTGAGGAGGACAGCTAAAAAGGAAAGAGTTAAAAAAATCGGTTTATGACCGCTTTAATCAGTTCAGCGTAGTTCCAAATAGCGGCATTGCTTCGATATTTAGTGCTGCTACGTAACGGTTCCTGCTACGTCATGGCCTACGTACCAATACACCCAATGTTGCTGGATTACCTGTCAACTCAGCTTCACAGGCATCTACCAAATGCACATTGGAACACAGTCTGACTTTAAAATTAGTTTACTTGTGCCTTCCAACAAAAGACTGGTTTTTTTGAGGTTATGCTGCAGCATGCAGCATATTTAAGCTTGAAAATGAGCGCTGGAATTTCCTTTCCGTACACCTCTAATGTGCCCTCCACCTTCTCAGCAGAGGACGCTGTCCGCGCTTCATTTGTGTCTGCGTAACAAATTCATGTCGGATACCTTTTGAACAGACCTCGTGCTGAAAGAGTAGGGAAAGAATATCCTGCTACAAGCAGTATCAGATGTAGGCAGCTTGAAGCAATAAGAAGAAAAGAAGAAATAAAAGAAAAGTAACTAGGCTAGTGCCTACACTACACAGCGCACAAGAACAGTCGCACCTCAAAAGTTCACACACAAAAAAGAACCCTCCCTCTGCGCTGACTCTCAACTCTGGTCTTTATTGTGCTTTATCGTCAACATTTTTACTCTTATATATCAATAACTAATTCAAGCTATGGCCGATATAACTAGCTAACATTACGTAACTAGTCTAACTATTTGTTTTTATAAAGCTATCGACGGGGTGCTAAAACAGAAGGTTACTAGCGAGACAATGTTAGATAGCTTACGTGTTAGCGCCCCTTCGATAGCTTCACAAAAAAGAGTTGGACTATCTAAGAAAAGTTACCTCGTTACATCAGCCGTAACTTTAATTAGCTTTTTAGATGTAAGAGTAAAATAATATTAAGATGAAGCACAAAACAAAGTTGAGAGTCAGCGTATTTTTAGCGTTCTTTCTTTTTGTGAGTGAACTTTAGAGGTGTCTCTCTTCTTGTGCGGTGTTGTGTATAAGCATGAAACACCAACGCGCCGAAGGTGAATTATAAACTAGTGTCACTTACCCAAAGGGCCACTAATATCTGACGGATGTCCGATCAAGATCCGTACGTCCGAAGCCGAATTAGGACATCCATCTGATGTACAACAAATATCCTAAATCGAATGTCCCACCCACGATATCCGCAGGAGGTCAGCAGTACATCCCGCGCCATTGGTCTCTTTCGGTCAACGAGATTGCTGGAATTGGTGACCTGGACGCGTGAGCTATGCTAGAAAACACGCGTAACATTTTAGACAAAAACCTCGCGACAGAAAAAATGAGGGACGACACAACACAGTCTCAAGCGTAATAGTTTGCCGGTTTGCCTTTCGTCGTGCTCGGCGCTTCGCCGTGCTTTGGCTCCAAGAGTACGCTTGTACCATGCTTGTCAAGGGAAGGAAGCTTGCTCTAGAGGCGGAGCTTCTACTGAATTCTTAACCGTGCCCGATCAAGTCGTCACGAACGAGCGAAAGATTTGTTTCATCAAGCACAGAAAGCCACAGCACAGTTCCGCTAATAAAATCAACAAATCAGCTAAATCAGCTAGAGCCGTTTATGTCAGTAAGACGACTCTGAAATCAGCATCTTGGCAGCGCCCCCTGTGAAGGATGAGTGTTGAAGCCAACGTTCCTAAATCACTGGTGTCCACCAAGACCGAGCTAAATACGATAACAGTGCCACCCTTTAGCGACGAGTTGAAACATGAAAGTTGTTTTATATAGCTACTGCGAGATGGCCCTACCAGATGGTGCCACTGGCCTTTGCCCGACTTGACTTGAACCAATACGTGCTGACGTGCAGTTCTCGGAGTGGACGCTGCGGGAGAAATAGCGGCGTTGCGATCGCCATTAGCTCGGTTCTCTAGTACGGATCGGAGCCACTTTTCCAAAGCAGGCTCTATGGTAGTTTCCCAACTGAGGGGTTAACGTTGCGTGAAACACTTGCGCAAAAAATAACCTTTTTTTTCAAGTTGCAAATTTTACGTTTTAACGGCACAAAACTAGATGTACGATATGTTGTCATACATAATAAAAGAGATGATCTAAAAAAATTAGGCGGATTTAACTAGGTCAATACAATCCAACTGTTGTGGCTTTCCGGCTTTCCCACCCGTTTGCACAGTGCCCATGCAGAGGGCAAGCAAGCGCGGGCATGGGAACCGTGCCATACAAAGCAAGCAAGGGCGGCGCTTGCTTGCTTTGTATGGTTTAGCTTTGTCCAATTCGTAACCAGCCTGTCGTGGTCCACCTTTGTCTTTGTTGTTTCCGACGATTCTCTGGAGCATTGATCGACACGTACTATGTTAAGTGTTTTTTTTTTCCAATAGCGAGTTTTAGTAGATAGTTTTCAGAGACTCGCTACTCCTCCTGGCGCTCGCTTCAGAGCACGCTTTGGAGTGGCAGCGCGAATTCCCGTCGCACACAAAGTGGCCTGCCGTGGTAATTTAACATAATCGAACTTGTATCTCAAAGCTGAAAATAATCAGGAGTAACCGCAAGCACTGCGAAATGACGTCTATGCAAGCCATGGTTGCAGTAAATTGTTTTCAGAGGCCCGCTACCACTCGGGTCGCTCGCTAATTTGTATCCTTGTGTGCACGATTGGCGCAGGTTGACTGTACTGTTGGTGGGGTCATCGCGTGTCGTAATACTGAGGATTCACTGGCCGCCATGAACATAACTTTTTTTGTCACGACTTGCAGCCCCTTCTGGAATAGTAGTCAATGAAGTGTCACCTTTTTGTGTTTCTATCAAAAGGTTCGAATAAAATACAGATTGTGCAACACCAAAGTTTTTATTGACAGTAAATTTGGTTTTGATCCTTTTTGTACTGTGGAATCCCTAATTGTGAGCCAGCATAGAAAAGGTGAGTATAGATTGGGTGGATTATTGTGCTATCAATTAAATGGCACATATTTTACTTGACAGTTATTTCCTTTAAATTTTGAGGTCTAAATGACAGTACTTAATAGAGTAGAACCTTGCTGATATGTGCCTGGTTTACAAGTTTTTCTTGCAGCGAGATTTGTATTCAATGCTCATTTGTGGGTGAATAACTTGATGCATAGAAGAACAGACTGAAAAAAATGAAGCAATCTGGATATGTCCTCTTTATTTGTCCCATTTTCGGGTCTTAATATTTGTAATGGTGTGACCTTTTTTGTCTACCCAGCGTAACCAAAACCAAGTAAGTTGTTCACAAGGTTCGGAGATAACTCTCAGAGTCATAGATAAGGCAGCTGAACGTTTTGACGCATATGTACACCCTAATAACATAAAACAAGCATTGGCTAACCCTTCACCACGTCGAAAACCTTAAGATAGGGTGCATAGATACTCTGGCACCACTGTTAGCCATTTTCTCGTCAGTCGGAATGCTTGCATACGCGCGTAGGTGCAGTTGAAAAAGCTGTTCCTGGTGTAAGCCTAAGCTTTGTCTTGACCAGACCTTGCAAGCCATGGTTGCAGTAGATCGTTTTCAGAGACCTTTCTACCACTCGGGTCGCACGCAATTTGTTTCCTTTTGTGCACGTTTGGCGCAGGTTGTCTGTACTGATGGTGGGGTGATCGCGTATCGTAATACTGAGGATTGGAGGACAACCCCCTGCACTGGGCCCACAGCTTTTGCCAGAGCGTGGTGAGTTATGACACTTTTTGTTTTACCCGCATTTTTTGTTTCCTGGCTTGTCATCCTAAATGTGGAACATTTTTTTAAAGGACACATGCAAAGGAAAAAAGCCTTTTTTTTTAAACAGCTTAGATGGAAACAGGATGTCATAAAACGATTTTACAGCGAAGAAAAAAAATTTAAAGCTATATTTACGGCGCTATACGAATTTGTATTTGCCGCCCG